>APFE031074921.1:47499-116249 GCA_000404065.3 Pinus taeda
CTCAAGTACCATTTCATACGATCAGTGTTGGAAGATGGAGAGTTGAAGCTGGAAAAGATACACACTAGCCAAAATCCTGCAGATATGCTAACAAAAGTTGTAACCAGGGAGAAACTGAGAATTTGCTCAGTTTCAATTGGTCTTCAAGGATGATGATGAAGATGAGAAATAGCCAAGTCCAAAGAGGAGCCATTGTCCAACAAATGAAGCAGTGATGGAGTTGCTACAATCATTCTCCAAGTGGGAGATTGTTGGATGTGGAGCATGATTATTCAGAGGTCTTTGTTTCAATCGGATGTATACCCTAGGAAGTCTATACACCCCTCCATGTGGGGGGGTGCGGGTGGGACTTGTACCCCCCGTGGGGGTCTAGGGGGGTCGATTCCCCCTGGATGGGGGGTTTAGGGGCCAGCAATCCCTCGGTGGGGGCTTAGGGGCAGCGCCCCTGAAGCTAAAAACAGATGTGAAATTGCCTTGTAAAGGTATAATAATTTCTAGTCAATCTAGGCCATTCATTAGGTAGATGATCTGATGGTAGAACACATGTTTAGTTTAGTTTTTTCTTCCCTAGAAGGCAACCCCTCTCTTTGTATGAGGGCATTGTATTGACTCTGTGTAATATATGTGTATTCTCCGAGCAAGAAGCAAAGAGGTGAGACTGTGAGCAAAAATAGAGGATATTACAACAGATTTGTTGTAGGTTGTGTCTCTTTATTTTGCTGGATAATAGAAAGGAAGGACTAGTTGTTCGGGGTGGACATAGCCCAAACTAGGTGAACCATGTATATCTGTGTCTCTCTTGTTTTATGCGTCTTCTGTGTTTATATTTCTGCAATATTTTATGTGTTCCATTGCTCCATAATATATAATTTTATAACACCTTGTACTAACCCCATACTTGAACACAATCTTTGCAACCAAACTAACTCCTTGCTTGCATGAGTGGCTGCCATGTATTTTTCCTTTGTAGTTGATAGTGCCACTATAGATTGTTTCTTACTCATCCAACTGACTGAACCTCCAAATTGGTTAAACTCATACTGACTTGTAGATGTTCTCTGATCCAGATCTCCAGCCTAGTTTGCATCAACAATGCCATGAATATCCAACACTCTATCCAATCATGGTCTTCATTGGTAGCACAAACCATAATCACTAGTGCCATGCAAATATCTGAAAACCCGCTTCACCGTTGTCCAGTACTCTCTCCCTGGTTTTGAAATAAACCTGCTCAATACTCCCACTGTATGTGCAATGTGGTCTAGTACAAACCATTTCATACATCAGGCTATTGACTGCACTTGCATATGGAACACGAGACATGTCCTCTTCCTCTTCTTGTTTCTTGGGATATTATTAAGAAGATAACCTCACACCTACAGGAATAGGAACCTTCATCGGTTTACTATCCTACATATCAAATCTCTGTGGCATTGTCTTGACATACTTCCTCTGGTTTAACCGGAGCTTCCACTTTTCCCAGTCCCTTTTAATTTCCATGCCCAAAATATAGTTTGCAGCACCAAGATCTTTCATGTTGAATTTGGAGGACAATTGGGTCTTCAAATGCAGGATAATTTCTTTGTCATTTCCAACTAGCAACATATCATCCACATACAAGACCAGATAAATAACATAGTCGCCAATTAATTTAAAATACACATAGTGATCTACTTTGCTTCTGGTGAAGCCAAGTCCCCATATAAATGTATCAAATTTCTGATACCACATCCTTGGCGACTGTTTTAACCCATACAGAGACTTATTTAACTTGCATACCATTTCTTTCTTACCCTTCATCGCAAAACCTTTACGGTTTCTTCATGTAGATCTCCTCTTCCAGATCCTTGTGAAGAAATGTTATCTTCACATCCATCTATTCTACCTCAAAATCAAAAGCAGCAACAAAAGATAAAAGTAATATAATAGAAGCTACCTTGGCAACAGGAGAAAAAATATCACCAAAATCAATTCCCGAAACCTAGGAATAACCTTTTTCTACCAACCGAGCTTTGTATTTCTCCACCTTTCCTTCTGCATTTGTCTTGTTTTTGAACACCCATTTGCTGCCAATGGGTTTCCTTCCAACCAGCAACTCCAACAGATCCCAAGCCTCATTTTTGTGCAAATATGCCATTTCGTCAACCATGGCCTCTTTCCAGAGTTTTCCATCCTTTGAATCTACTGCTTCCTTCACAGCTCTGGGATCATCATCAATAACAAATAAGCAAAATTTGAATAGAAAGCAGATGGACTATACCTTTCCAACTGTCTTCTTCCTTGAACTGATCTTCTCACACCCAGAGTTTGTGGCTCTTCATCTTCTATTTCCTCCTCTGTTGTAGAGCCTGATTCTTCCTCCTTAAGCTCAAACTCTATCTTCTCAGGTTCCTTCGGTTGGACTTCATGTTTATTAACATCTTTCATCTCTCTAAACACCACATCTCAACTGTACACAACCTTCCTTGTTACTGGGTTCCAAAGCTTATAACCCTTTAAACCATCCTTATACCCGATAAATATGCACTTTTTAGATTTACTATCAAACTTGCTTCTTTTCTCCTTTTGAACATGTAAAATGAATCACATCCAAATACCCTCAAATGTGAAAGAGAGGTTTTCTTACCAATCCATACCTCTTGTGGAGTCTTATCCTCCAACAATGATGAAGGTGATCTGTTGACCAAGTAACATGTTGTCTCCACCGTTTCTGCCCAGAATTCTTGTCCTAACTCGGCACCACTGAGCATGCTTCTTGGCCTTTCCATCAACGTCTTATTCATTATTTCTACAATTCATTATTTCTACAACTACATTTTGCTAAGGTGTGTATGGAGTAGTCTTTTGTTGTGCTATACCACACTTCTTATAGAATTCTTCAAATTCTTTACTTAAAAACTTTCCACCATTATCTATCCTTAACACCTTTATCTTCTTCTTTGTCTGGTTTTCCACCAAAGTCGTAAATTCTTTAAACCTGTCAAAGAATTTAGATTTCTTCTTAAGGAAATATATCCATGTATTCCTTGAGAAGTCATCTATAAATGACACATAGTACACAGACTTACCTAGTGATGGAACCTTCAAAAGGCCAAACACATCACTATGCACAAGTTCTAATATATGTTTTGCCCTCTTACCACCAGAGGGGAAACTCACCTGATTTTGCTTCCCATATACAAAATTTTCATAGAAATCAAAATCTAGAGAGCTATTACTCATACCTTCTACCATATCTTTACCATCAAGTATTCGAAGGTCCTTCTCTCCAATATGTCCAAGCCTTTTACGCCATATCATAGTCTTCTCTCCAAATACCACTAGATTTTTTGTTCCACCTTCAAGAAGCACAAAACTATTGCACCCATCAATAACAGTGCTAACTTACAGCTTGTACGGAGTTCCAATCCGAACTCCCCACATCAATACTAGTGCTCCTTGATCCATTTTGTAGGTATCCTTCTCGAACACTATTTTTACACCTGCGTCATCTAGCTTGCTTATGAAATTCAGATTTCTGGCCAATGAAGGAATATGCAGAACACCTGGAGGTATTCTAACCCTTCCACCTTGCAACTTAAACTTTACTTTTCCATGACCAACGATTCTAGCCTTCCTGTCATCCCCCAAGAATACATCACCACCATCATATTTCTGATACTCACAAAACCATTCTCTTTGGGGAGTGAAGTGAAAGGATGCACCTAATTCAATCAACCATGCCTCATGATCTACATGTGTACTTGAACAAGCCAAGTACACATCACCACCTTCATCTGAGGTGGTTTTCACCTCTGTAGAAGGAGCATCATCAGATCCCTTTCCTTTTTCAGGAGCTTTAGATTTACAATCCATTTTGTGGTGCCCTTCCTTTCCGCATTTTTAGCACACCACCTTTACAGGTTTTCCTGGAGATTTAGATCTCCCACTCAATGACTTATTTTTGTTTCTATTCTAGGACTATGCCCATAAAGACAAGGCATCACCATTATGCCTCTCCATATTTTTCCATCTCATCTCCTCCATCAACAAGGATGAGACTATTTCATCAAACTGCAAGGTAGTTTCATTGTTACCTGTTGCAATAACTAGACTATCCCATGAATCTGGTAGAGAAAACAACAAACTGATGCACTTATCTTCATCTGAAATTTTAATATCAACAAATAATAACTAACTTACCATAGTATTAAATGCGTTTAGATGTTCTGTCACCAAGTATCCATATTTCATCCTCGGGTTATACATTTTTTTCTATAGGAATAGTTTATTCACTAGAGACTTAGATTGGCACAATGTCCCTAGCTTGTCCCACAAAGACTTCACCGTAGCTTCCCCTAATACATTCAACAATACTGAATCTGAGACACAAATTCGTATTGTGCTCTTAGCCTTTTTGATCCAACTTCTTCCATTATTCATCAGACACTCTCGTTGGTTTAGTACCTGGACCTACCCACAACCCATTGATCTTTATCCACAAACAAATCCTCCATCTTGAGTTTCCATGACTCAAAACTCTGACCATTAAATTTCTCGATCTGTATCTTTCCACTACTTGCCATCTTCTTTCACCACCAAAATCAATCCCGTAGATCTCCCACTGAACAAGGTCTACCACAAGCCCAAGTGAAACCCCTCAGTAACAGAGGTCTCGCCTTGAAGCCAGAACAGCTCTAATACCAAATGTAGGTTTTAACCCCGTATAGAAATTACCTACATACGAATTCTAAAACACAGAAAATAAACAATGCGAGAGCATAACACATAAAACACATATACATAGAGATTTCCCCTGGATTCCAAAACTGAGACTACAAGATTGATTTTTCATTATGTTCCTTTCAATGTTAGAATACATATATATACATGCCGAAGCATCCAATACCATGGACTGAAAACCATCACGTCCAAAACCATGGACCAAAAATCATCGCATCCAAAACCATGTGTGAAAGTCATGCACAAAACCATATGTAGGTCCACCTAACCTAATATAGGGTCCAAAAACAAAATTTTCTAGGGCAATGCCCCGGACCCTATAGAAGGGGGCTACTTTCACCCCTCAAACCCCCTATGACCCCCCCGCTACGCAATCAGTGCAACGAAGGGGGGGCGGACCCCCGGTTAACTATGTGTGCTAGTCATGGAAAGAATATAACACAACCCAACAAATCAGGGAGTAATCTGCAAAGTTCAACAACCTTTTTTCAAAAATCTCTTTTAGTGGCAACTATCTCTTTACAAGAAACTTCAATGAAGTGATAATAGCCAGCTAGTTGACATATAAATAAGTCCTCTAGAGGATTAGGCACAAACATGATAATGGTTGGCCACTTATACTAGAATTGGAACTAATATATTCAATCTTTTTCTCTAACTTCTCCTTTTTTCCTTGCAATTGGTCTTGCTCCTCAGCCACGATGATGAGTTGCTACTATTGTTGATCATAAGAATAAATTAGTGCATTATGGTGATCTTCCAATTGAAATGAAATAGTTTTTAAGATGAAATAACTAGGATGAAAACCAATTCTGAAGATAATTTGTAGCAAAAATATCAAGTAAAGGGAATCAAGACTATAGAGGCTAACCACTAGCAACACATTTTTTAGTCTATCCTTGAGGTGAATTTTCCCGCTCTTAAGCTTGTTCCTTCTTCAATTCATCTTGAATCCAGGAAACAATACTTGATGGAAAAAGAGGGATGACATCCTGATATTGTGTAACTAAATATTAAACTTCTTGACATTGACTTGGATCTCAAGTAAACACAACAACCTGAGCCATTGAAATAACTATACTATGTTGCTATTGTAGCCTAAATGAAGATTGCATAAGTGGCATTGTGACTACCTTTGTGTGCGATTCAAGTTCAATTGTGGTCTATTGCATGGTTTCCTTGAAATAGGACTCAATATCCATCCCTATAGTATCTCCAACAGTATTTCAAGGGCCAGGGATATCAAAAATAGTTCTAGATTGTGATGCATTATGTGAAGACAAACTAGGGAAATTTTTGGATGGATAGGAGAATAATTCTAGTGTTCCTCATCTATTCTAGTTCCCTCAATAGGATCTTTAGGCTCATCATTACTGAGGTCAACAGTATGAGAAATTTGGACATTAGGGCTAGTTTGGGAAAAATTTTGAATGAAAGCAAAGGCATCAATGGTTGAAGGAGCAGTAAAAAAAGTTATAGGTGGAGCAGAAAAATAGGGCTCATAGCAAAAAAATGTACTAATGGTGACTTAAAAGACTCACCAACAAAAGGAATGACACTAGGAGTCTCCAAAGTAGAAACAATATAACTTATTATAGAATTGACCTCAGACACAATATGTTGGACAAAAGAGATGCATTCTAAAACTTCTTTGGCATTAGTTGGAGATCTTGACTAAAGTTAGTTGTTCATCTTTTAGAAGGTTACAAAACATCTGTAGATGAACAACGAGGTAGCATTACATCTAGAGAATAAACAATATCGCCCTCATTGTGCATGCATTGAACTCCATGCCAAGAGAGCACCTCATTATGGAAAAATTCTTTAGTGACATAATAGGGAAGTGCCTGCATCTTGAATGTATCAAGGTTGGTAATTTTAGGATGTAAGTAAGTATGAAAATGACCTATCCCAACCAAATTTGATGGGCATATTTATCCAGAATCAACTTTGACACCCTAGTCAATGTTTTTGTAGCATGCACCATTTTAGTATATTATTTTTCAAAAGATTGCTCATTAATTGTTCTATTAGGATAATCAATAAAAGTTTTACATGGAGCATAGGAATGAGAAATGGGTTCATCTTTGACAACTTCAACTAGGTATCTACCTTCAGGCATACGCCTCTTCATCATATCAAAGGAAATAACTAAATATCCATTGATAAAATAGGTTTCTCACTTAAAGACATCCTCGCATGATTCAAACAACTCATTAAAAATATAGCTACACTAATTTAATGAATCTCCTCCATCATAGGCTTCAACGATAGAAATAAGAGCTAGGGTACACCCATCTTTGGTGTATTGCAGCATCAGTTTTCCTACAATTATATGACATGAAAATTTTATGCTGGGCTTGTTGATCATATCAATGATAGCACCTTGAACGTTATGTTGGATGCCCTATTTTGTAAATACAAATTATCTCCCTTATTTTTGCTCCATTTAGAGACACTTTGGAATGAAAAAGAAACATCAAGACCATATGGTGACAATCTGGTAAGCTTGTAAATATATTCAACATGGATGGAATATTCTCTATCATGACATAATGAAGCTTCATGAATTTTGCTGATGAGGAAATTGGTGCAGTGCATGACCTCTCCTATGGTTCATAAAACATGAAAATTGCATAATTTCATTAAAGAAGACCATTACAAAGGCAAAGATTTAGGTTTCAGCTATGAATTAGCACTACCATCAGGTTTTTCCATAAAACCCATAAATACTGACTTCAGAGCTAGAAATAAGACATGGTCAATAAATTCGTTGTCAGCCAAGGTGGCTTTTTCATATTTACCCAAAGTATCTTCCATGGGATTGATAGATCCTGAGAAGCGAGCCATAATTGCAGGTTTAGAAAAGTGACCCATAACAAAAGATTAATGACTCTAAAAAATGTAAATAGGGGGATGATAACAATTTGGAAAACATGGGGACTCAATATAGAATCTAAGGTGAAAAATGCTAATGGATGCAAAAACATAATGGATAACTAAAACTACAATGCTTGATCTATATAGAAATAACTCGACAAGATGTAAAATGATTAGACCATTAGCTATTAAATACAAAAACTTACCAAATCAAATTGAATCCAGATAATAGTGATGACTATGAAAAAAATCCCTAGAATATGATGTAAAAGAATCAAAAAAGGAAATACCATGATGAAAAGGTAATGGGAAATTATTTGAAAGTCGTAAATTGGAAAATTAAATCAGTAAAAAGTGATTAGTATGGGAAATATTAGCATAATGATTGAAAAGAATGGTATTAATGATTATAAAATTTACAGAAATGACACTTAACATTTACCTCCCTATTATAGCAGCTATAACCATCCTCCAAAATTTTTCCTTCACTTCGTTTTGGAGCTTCCCTACTAAAATCTCAATAGCTTGTCTTACACTGCCTAGGTACTTGTGCTTTCATTGAGTTTTATCTTTAGCTTCACAACATGTGTTTTCTTACTTGCTTTTCTGTCTAACCACAAGTTGACCCCGTGACTTAGTTGCAAACCGGTTGTAGCACTACCCTGATGATCTGCCCAATACTTGACGGCAACCAACCTTTCTCTTAGGAAATGTGCAGTGCAACCTAGCAGTGATCTTCTGCTCCAGAATTGTACAAACCCAACTGGAAACTTGTCTTCAACTAAGAAACTACGCAGAGCAGTCCAAGCCAGCAAATGAGACTTTAGCTTTAGAATTTCACAGAGCTAGCTGATAGCCTGGCTTTAACTGGGAAATTATACAAAGCCTGAGAGGCAACCGAGAGCCGCTAAGCCCAGAAACTACACAAAATCTGTTATTCTCAAAAATTACTCAGTGCATGAACCAGAGAGTTGCGTGGTCCTTCCCAGAAATGCACAATCTTTCCAAGTAGTGCAGGGCAGTTTTTCCAAAAAGCAAGAAGATAAGAGGAAAAGCGTCCCTAGGAAGTAGGGATCTATTATTAGTTTCTTTAAGGTGACACATTATAGTCTTTAAAAGTTTCTGCCAAGTGTCATTGTTGTCCTTGATCTCAAGCATACGCATCATGAATTCCATGTTGCCTAACTCTATGTAATGAACACCTCTATAGATCACTTATACATTCGATCATCAAGCTCTAGCTTATGTAGGAGATCAAGGAGCCTCTCGAGCATTGTCATCACTTTTCAGAGTGAGTTTTGCTTTTAACACCTTATGCTATTTTTTTTTGTCGCTTTTGTTTATTTAGCTTGTGATAATGTTGTTTCATTCGCTTTGTTGAACGACTGATAGCATCTTAACTTGTAGAAGTTTTGCTTCAAGTTATATATTTCCTTTCTCAAGTATTGCATGAGTTTTCCCATTGTTGCACCAATGGTCTGTTCAAAATGGAAACAAGAAATGCTAAAAATAGCAACAAGAGATGATAAAATGGAAATGCTAAAAATAGCATTTCATGATAGATTCCAATTTTTATTTAGTCCCTGAACTAAAATTCTGAATTAAAATTTGAATTTGATCTTAGTAGCTATTTGAAAAAAAATTAATTAATTCATCTTGAGTTAGTTAGTTGAGGAAAATCAAACATGAAGTGTATGTGAGTACATGCAACAATTATTCCTTTGATTGAGGAAATTATTCCTTAATTAAAGTAATCAAGATGAGTTGTACTTTGAGTTGTATTTAGTTAGCTCAGTTAACTGAGTTAAGTCCAATTAGATTAGTTCCAACAGTTGGAGGAAATGATTGTGACTTCAGTTAGTTAATGCTTGCATGCATGTAACTACTGCACTTCATATAACTGAATATTCTCTCATAAATAACTCATGCATGTCAGTTCTGTCAGAGACCTAGTTGAGATTAGATGGTGGCACAATGTACTATCAATTGGAGGAATTTTCCTATAAAGGAAACTCATCCATGTATAAGGAATCATCTCCTTCATGATTGCACAATTATTTCTAAGCCAAGTGAGTAGCTTGAGGTGGGAATTCACACAGGTGACAGCATTGGACCCCAGGAAAAACTGCGCAAGGAAATAGGAGGCTTGGAGGGCAGAGGAGAAGGTGAGAAGCCTTTGATTGTCTATGAGCAGTAGAGGGATTGTACTGAGAGCTAGATAGCTTTCGAGCTAAGGATTTGTGTAATCTAGACTATTTTCCACTTGTATGACAATACAGAGTTCGGGGTGTTTAGCAGGAGCTTTCCCCAGAGTATTCTTCTGTGTTCATGTTTGATTGTTGTCTCATTCTCTATTATATTTGTTTCGATTGATCTTTCTCAAATTGATTAAGCTTATGCAAAGTCTGATTGTAGAAGTAGATCTAGTATATTGCTTTAGTACATTGCATTATCAATTGATCTAAAGTGGGAATTTCTACATGGTATCAGAGAAAAGGTGATCAAAGCAAAGAACAATATACAAAGAAGGGAGAAGTTTCAAGTTTCAAGTTCCTGATTATAGAAATCGAGTTCTTATCACATCTCAATTTCACCAATGGCATTCAACAGTTTGAGACTCTAGTACTCCCTTTATGGCAGCTCGAAATATATAGTCTGGAGGGATTACATGGAAGCGGTATTAGAGGAAAATGGGTTGAAGGACTTCATTGATCAAGAAGTCCCCAAGCCCCCAGTAGCTAATGCCTAAGAATTGGCGGAATGGAAGAAATGTATGGCTAGAGCAAGGAAAATCCTCCTGGAGGGAGTTCGAGACCACATTGTCTCGAGCCTCCATGGGAAGGAGACACCGTATTAAATGTGGAAAACATTGAAGGATCTATATTAGAATATTAGAGATCAGAGGAAGCTGGCACTGAAAGACAAGCTTCGGAAAATCAAGTGTAAAAAGGGGGACCCGATCTCAACATACCTAACCAAGCTCACCACCTGCAAGGATGATCTTGGAAGTCTAGGGGTCATGACTTTCGATGATGACATGGTGAGTCTTGCTCTCCTCGATCTTCCTAAGAGCTGGAATAACTACCAAGACTTGGTAAATGGAAGAGAGAAACTGGCAAATTGGGAACGACTTTGGTTGGATTTGATGCAAGAGGAGATAAGGAGAAGCACCAGAGATGGTTCTTCATCCAAGGAAGATGAAGAAAACTACGCCTTAGAGAGTAAGGCAAAGAAAGGGAAGGAGAAGGATTCTCATCCGAAATTGAGTTCTTCCCATGGTGGGAAGAAGTATGAAAAATCGAAAGTGTGATACTTTCATTGTCATGAGGTGGGCCATTTTGCTACAAATTGTCCATTGAAGAAATCCAAGAAGGGATCCTTGGAAGGATCAGAAGGTGAGGGACTTGCCTCACAATTCGAGTTGGATTTCACCCTCATCGCATGCATGCTTTCATCCATGGTGGGATGTGGTTGGTTTCTGGATAGTGTAGCTTCATTCCACATGACTGATGATAAGAGTTTGTTCAATACCTTGGACGAGAAGGATCTCCAGATAATCATAGAGATGGGTAATGATGAAAAGTATAGTGTCTCAGGAGTAGGCACGGTTGTTTTTCAGAGAGAGCATGGAGCTCACATTACCTTGATAGATGTAAAGTATGTGCCAAGACTGAGGAAAAACTTGGTATCGATTACAATGCTGGAAGACAAAGGCTATGATGTAGTCTTTAGTAAGGGAAATGTTTTCCTTAAACACATCACCACAAGATAGGTGAACCAGATTGGTTCACGAGTCAAGAACATGTATGCTCTTGAGGTTAAAGATGCATGAAAATCCTTGAGTAGCAAGGAAACTGTTGGAGACTTGGTGGTTGAGAGGGAGATTACACTACGTCTCAACATGCAGTGCCAGAAGAATTATCAGACAATTGTGGAGGAGGCATAATTGGTGAAGTAGCTTCAGGAGGTTCTAGAGCAGCCATTGCTAGAGAAGTTGAGAGGAGATTGAGTGGAGGTATCCATTCATGTAGAGACCTCCAGTAAGGGGAAATTTCGAGCCAAGTGGGCAGAGGGATCACATGACTCCATACCTTTAGGTAGGAGGTGGGGTGATGTGGAGTGATAGTCCCAAGAAGGCTGAAATAGGGGCAGGATCCTTGAGGTATCCAACCTCTTGGATTCGAACTTGCTATGACAGCCCCGACGAGGAGTAGCAAGACTGGCTGAGTGGGTAGAGACAGATACGGATGGAGCAGCAAAGAGAGCTATAATGCAGGAGTCCCAAGACTGTGTAGAGATAGCAAGCTACAGGAATGTGAGAGGCACAAGAGTGTTGCACCAGTGCAGGATAGCACAGTGAGGTGTGCAACGGTGCGAGATGCATGGAGTATTTCAGTAGCTCAGAGGTCAGAGAGAGAGCACATGTCAGTGGCAGAGGGAGCATCAGCATCAAAGGGTGTCTCTAGCCCAACATGGAGCTCATTTGGGAGTTTTTTTGTTTCTAGAGTTGCTGGAGAAACCACACTTGGGAGAAGTGTTGCATGTTGAACATTCCAAAGGTTCAAGATCGAGTTCAAGTTGAATGCCTTTATTATTGAGAGGGAGTGTTGAAAATGGCAACAAGAAATGCTAAAAATAGAAATGCTATAAATAACATTGTTATAAATAGTAGTTCAGGTACTAGTGTTGGACATAGCAACAAGAGATGATAAAATGGAAATGCTAAAAATAGCATTGCTATAAATAGCATTTCAGGATAAATTGCAATTTTTAGTTAGTCCCTGAACTAAAATTGTGAATTAAAATTCGAATTTGATCTTAGCAGCTGTTTGAAAACTAATTAAATCATTCATCTTGAGTTAATTCTTTGAGGAAAATCAAACATGAAGTCTATGTGAGGACATGCAACATTTATTCCTTTGATTGAGGAAATTATTCCTTAATTAAATTAATCAGGATGAGTTGTACTTTGAGCTGTAATTAGCTAGCTTATTTAATTGAGTTAAGTCCAGTTAGATTAGTTCCAACAGTTGGAGGAACTGATTATGAGTTCAGTTAGTTAATGCTTGCATGCATGTAACTATTGCACTTCAGAGAACTGAATATTCTCTCATAAATAACTCATGCATGTTAGTTCTATTAGAGACCCAGTTGAGATTAGATGGTGGGACAATGTACTATTAGTTGGAGGAATTTTCCTATAAAGGAAACTCATCCATGCAAAAGGAATTATCTCCTTGAGAATTGCACAGTTATTTTTGAGCCAAGTAAGCAGTGGGAGGTGCGAATTCACACAACTAGTAGCATTGGACCCCAAGAAAAGCTGCGCAAGGAAATAGGACACTTGGAGGGTAGAGGAGAAGGTTTGTGAGAAGCCTTTGACTGTCTATGAGCAACATAGTGATTGTACTGAGAGCTGTATAGCTTCCGAGCTAAGGCTTTGTGTAATCTAGACTATTTTCCACTTGTATGATAATACAGAGATCAGAGTTTTTAGTTAAGGATTTCCCCAAGGTATTCTTGTGTTCATGTGTGATTGTTTTCTCATTCTCTGTTATATGTGTTCTAATTTATCTTGCTCAAATTGACTAAGCTTCCACAAAGTTTTACTGTAGAGGTAGATCTAGTATATTGCTTTAGTACATTTCATTATCAGTTGATCTACAAGTCAAATTTCTACATGGTCGTTGTTGCTGTGACTCCCTTCACATGCTTTATGTTCCTTCAGTTTGATCCATTGTTGCACTTGTTTTGCATGCATACATCTACACTTAGTCAGATATGCACTCATCCTCACATCATCCTTTAGATCTACTTGTTTTCACACTCCTCATGAATAGGTCTGGGCTCCCCTTTCCCAGATCTCACATCTCACTGCATGCATTGTGTAATGTGCAGTCTCTCCTAGGCCTGATCCAGACCAAATTGCACATTGTGCAATTCCAGTCATCAAGCTTCCACACTAACTATTTGGATTGCGTAGTTCACAGTTCCCACAATCAGTCATTCGACTTAGTCAGTAAAATTTACGCAATTCCTCTCATTAGATGCCTTGGTTACTACTTGAGAATTATGTGAGGTTATATTTGTAAGAGTTAATGTTTGCTTGCCATGAATGTCCTTTTTGTCCCATAGGTACCACACTCGTGAAGCACTTCTCTCTGATAGTCACTGTACCATGGCACCAAAGAGCGCTTATTCCTGAGAGACCATTGAAAGCAATATTAGGGAAGCCATTGAGTAAGTGCTAGTTTACTTGCCAATATATGTGAATTCCCAATTTTTTATAGAAAAGGAATCAACATGAACATAGTAGTGATACCAATAGCAGTGGCAGAAGGAAAAAATCCAGTACAAGATTAGGGAAAGAGGAAATTGGAAACATAATAAAGGGAAAAGAAAGTTGTAGAGTGAAAGTGCATTCAATCTTCATGCAAGCAGCTTTGACAGCAGAAACAAAAGGAAGAATAGGACCTATAAATCATAATAGAGGAATAGAGAAGAGTAGAGCTTGCAGGTAGCAGAACTAAGATCACACCAAGTAGAACAAGAACAGAAGGAAGAACGGGAGCTCAGAAAGAAGGAATAGGAAACGAAGCAGAAACAAGAAGAAGAACAAAGGAAAGGCACAATGACATAGCAAACAAATCCAATACAGGTTGATGAGCCAAAAAATCCAACAACTGAGGAAGAGAGTGACCATATGTAGGTTCCCTCACCAAAGCTAAGCATAAGAACCAAGTCCGATTAGAGGTTGACAAGTACATGGAGCAGCTAAGGTGTGAAGCCACCATAGATGACTTGGAGCTGAGCACACCAAACATGTAGAAGCACACTGGTGGTCCTATCATGGTATATGCCATGCTGCACATGCTTTAGCATGAGATGGAAACAGGTTCCAAGACCATATATCCAGAAACTATGGAGGCAAGAGTATGCTATTAGGAGGACACCATCGAGAAGTTTGGGGACATCATAGCATAGTACCAAGATTGGCATCAGTATGTGACAAAGAATCATCAAGTGGAGGTTTCCGAGTTGGTATGGCCCCAAACATCAGAGTCATAGGGTTATGTCATGTTAGGCTGTCTCTAGCCTATTTTGTCTCACATGGGTACATATGGAAAATGTATATTATTTGTAAATATGTTATTAGTGGAATGTGAACATCATTATGTAATGTAAAGAGTTATTTGTAATGAAGTTGAAGAGTCGTGAGGGTAATCAAAGAGTCACAAAGGGGAATGTCAAGGGTCACCCCACCCTTTGTTATAAATAGAACCTCATAACTCATAGACGAGGCTTTTGGGAGCCAAGATTTTGGATAGGAATTTCTTAGAGAAGGCATAGAGAGTATTGTGACAAGCCTTGGCTTCTCCATAGCATAGAGTGAGTACATATCTTGGGAGGAGTAGGCGATGTTGATTGTAATGTTCCACTATTGGGGCTAGTGGTTGTCAATGGTGTATGCATGGATGGAATTTTCAAATAATAATATAAATGAGGCAACATGTTTTCATGCATATGTTGTTATTGTAGTTTGACTATTCTAGTTACTTTATAAATGTATGTTATTTAACTTACGCATTTGTGTATGAACTATTTTTTATGCAACTGTATGAATCTTGTTGAGGATGTATTTTATTAACCTGCCACTTTGGATTGTGGACTATTCTGCTTCCAGCCTATGATGTCATTCCGCTCATGTGTTCCTTTCAGGTTGCGTACTATTATAGGATTCTAAGGGACACACTTCCTTTTCCCCTTTGTGTGTTAGAACCCCCATGCATCTCACTTGACTCGATGCGAGGTCACATACTTTCTTCAGACAAAGTTATCATACTTATCTCAGCGTGCTACCATGGTTAAGGCACTACTTTACTACCCACTACTGGGACTCCTAATCCAAACGATCTGAGGTCTAGTTGGGACATATTATTGAGGAGATCCCTTGACATGTTGGTGGGTCTAGCACCATCAACACTCCCTGACCACAATGGTTGTGGTGGATCGCACTATAACCTAACATCAGGACTGACATAACTAGACTAACAAACTAATTTATGCAAATTAGATTGACTAATTGACTGAATAACACAACTGAATAGATCCTAAATCTAACTAATTCTCCCTTTAAGAGAGAGATAATTACTAAAGAAACTTTATTAACCATAGTAGGTCTTAAACCATGCGCCATTCACTCAACCAAGTACAGGAACTACATCAAGATAAGCGATCTTAACAACTCCAAAATCCCTTATCTCCGCAAAAAATAAAGGACCCAACCAATGCATTTGTAACTTACCAAGATACTTTAGATATTTTTTGTCATAAACTAATACCCTATCTCCAACAAAAAATTACTTATTCTTTATGTACATATCATAGCAGGATCTTTTTGTTCCTTCTCAACAATTTGATGGAAATATGCAAGGAACTGCTCCTCATCCAACTCCGAAAACTACTATAACCATTCTCAGATAGATTCATCATTGGACATATTACTAGCTTGGACAATGAAAATATTTGGAACAATAAACTCAACAGGTGCCATAACTTATCGTTCATAAACAAGTGTAAATGGTATATATTTATGCACTTGTTTCAGAGTTGTACTGTAAGCCCATAAAGTAGTAATAATTTGTTCATCCCAATCTTCCCTGTTTGCATAACAAACTTTAGTAATCCCATTTTCAAAAATTTTATTAAAGGCTTCAACCATTCCATTCGCCTATGGATGATAGGTGTTTCTTTTGTGGTGTTGGATCATGAAGTTTGGTTGTAATGTAGAAACTGTCTCATTAATGAAATGTGATCCTTGGTCACTAGTAAGGCTCATCGGGCAACCAAATTTGGTGATGATATTTTCAAATATAAACCTTGCAGTAGTATAAATAGTGCAATCATTGACAAAAACTACTTTATCCCAACAAGTTAAATAGTCAGACACACTAATAATATAGTGGGCATGAGAATGTCATGCAGGAAGATTTATGGGCCCCACAAAGTCAACAACCCATTTTTCAAAAGCCTCGAGAGTTTGGACTAGATGCATTGGAAGTTCATCACGATGAGATGGACATCAACCCATCGACAAACATCACACTTCCTAGCATATTATTTTTCATCCTTCAAAAGAGTAGGCCACTAGAGTCTAGCTTGTAATACCTTTCATGCAATGACATTTCCTCCATCATGATCTCCCACAATAATAGAATAAGATTCTCATAAAAAAATTTCTTTTCATAGTCCAAAACACATATGCACAAACTATGATCAAGCCCAATTTTATACAATTGACATGCAATAAGCTAATAGTTTGCACACATACCACCATATGCCTCTTCTAAGTCATTATGTAGTCATCAAGGCACTTAACATTTTCTAGAAATAGCGCAATATCCTCCAAATAGTTTGGACCGCTTCAATTCAGAACAAATCTACATTAGGAAATTGGTCATCAATTGATCCTCAAGATTCACCAAACTCCAAGAGAGAAAGGTGATCTGGGTCCACATTAGAGTGACTTGTTTTGACAACAACTTCGAATGAGAATTCTTGAAACAAAAAAATCCAACTACACATTCTCCCTTCTAATACAGGTTTGTTAACCAAATACATTAGATAAAAATGGCCAATAAGTAATTTAAAAGGACCCCCAAGAAGATAATGCCTGAATTTATGGAGTGGGTACATCATGGCGAGAGGCTCTCATTTAGTAGTTCTATAATTATTCTTAGCAGTGGAGAGATTTCTGTTGGAAAAGTAGGTTGGATGATCCGATTTACCTTCTCATGACTATGCCAAAATAACACCCAAGGTGATACCAGATGCATCTACACAAAAATGAAAATTCTTGTTGCAATCTGGATAAACCATAATAGTAGTGCTCACAAGATTTTATTTCAATGTAACAAATGCAATATTACATTCAATAGTCCATATAAAATGGCAAGCTTTCTTTAGTAGCTTCTCCAATGGATTAGAACATAGTTGTGGATAAAGTGCCAATAATAGCCCGTGTGTCCCAAAGCGGAATGAAAATGCTTAATACTGGTTGGTGGTGGCATATTTAAAATCACTACAACTTTGGCAAGGTAAACAAAAAAACCATATTTACAAACAATATGTCTAATTAGAGTACCAAAGGGAATAAAAAAATGCATTTCTTGAAGTTTAATGAAATTTGCAACCATTAAAAGTGATCAAATATTACCCACAACAAGTTAGAATGCTTATTCAAACGACTATACATCGCCAATTTTCCATGTACACTTCAAGGAATTTATGTATATAATATCTAAAAGCAACAATAACAATCCTAGAAAATAGAAATAAGAATTTTTAAGACCAAATGGCATGACATGATAAGCATAAGAACACCATTTGGTTATAAAAGTAGTCTTTCTTCTACCTTCGTCTGCAAGTTGAACTTGATAGGACCTAAAAAATCCATTATGTAAATGAATAAGATTCATTACATGCAACATTGTCCAACACCACATCATTGAAGAGAGTAGGAAACAAATCATGGAAATAAGAATTATTAAAGCTTTTGTAATCTACACAAATTCTAATGTCATATGAATCCTTCTTACCTTCAATGTCAATAAGGTTGATTTTTTATTCTTCATTAACTATGAATATGAGACTAGTAGCCAACATATTATCAATTTCCTTCTTTAATGTCTCCTTAACCCATGGATTTAATTGGTAAGGCTCATGTTTGATTGGTCATGCATCAAGCTTCAAAACAATCTTCATTTCTCCCAAATCTCCTTTGATCCCCTTAAGCTCTGAAACTAATGCGAGAAACAAATCTTCATATTCTTATAATAAGTAAAAAATCTCTTTCGTAGTCTTCTCATCCCAATAATCATCGATGGAAGCTAACTTAGGCTTTTCTTCAGTTCTAATATTATGTTTCCATAACTTTAGAGGCTTCTGATGTGGGGCATCTTTTATAGGGTCATAATTTATATTTCATTCCCCTTTGGATTCCTTGAAAGACAAATACCTTATCTCCTTTAATTCATATTCATTAGGATCTCGACCAATCTTGCCACAAGTGATGGATTTGTGGAATCTAGATTCATACAAATGCTCAGAATCTCCATGACCATCATATTCATCAACTCGGTTTCCTAAAGGAAACAATACTCTCTTTATTTCTTTTAAAGCCTCTACCATTTTTGCATCTTCATCTAAAAAGAGAATCCACTACGAAATTGGACTGTCAAGTCCTCACAGTAGTTGTCTTCCTCTTCCTTTCTTCCTTTAAATACCATGCTTGCAGAAATGTCCCCAATGTGTGGATAAAGTAAAGAACCCACATTTCTATAGGTAGTTCATATTTTGTCCAAATAGCATTACAAATCTGGATATACTTGCATGGAATGGTATACCCTTCATATACAAGAATTCCAACTGAATAATTGTCTAAAACAACAATTCGACATAGAAAGGAAGACTTGACTCACTCCTAGTCTTGAATGTGATTATGATGAGATGCCCACCATCTTATAGGGGTTTCTTGGAGAGTAACATCCAACAAAGAATCTTTTTATTTTCTTAAATATTCAAATAAACTTTCTATAATAAAATTAACAATAGAGTCTATACCATTGAAAGTAAGAAAGTCCCATACCTCAGTACCAATATGGTAGGCACAATGAACACTTACATAATGTCTAGAGCACAACTCATGATATCTTTGTTGCTAATCATCCAATACAATGTTTGAACCAAATTTTGTGGTCTGGACACTGCTCTAGCTAATAGAACCATCTTCTGTAGGATTCATATAGTCATCTATTTTTCTTGCAATGAGCTAATATAACGGATCCAAAATATTAGGCTCTTCTCTATCATCTATATGCTTTGTAAACCTCAGACCTTGATAGGCTTCTAATGGCTATATAAATCAAAATACATCTACTTCAAAGGTCATTGTCTCTCGCTTGAAAGCAATAACTACATAATTCCGAAATGCCCAATATATCCCCAATAAAGCTGGATACAGATCTTTATCACCCATGATATTTATAACTTCAAAATATGTGTTATGTTTTTACTCCTGCAATGTCAACTTTAGCATCCTCAAGACGTCCAGTTGGAACAGTACAGTATTAATTGGCCATATGTAAGTGGATCTAGGGAGAACACCAACTTGGGTTTTCCCAGTGCCTTCAAAATCCTTTTGGTAGATTATTGACATTTAAACCCAAATCCATCATAAAATATTTAATATGAAATCATGTGATTTGGGCATAAACGTTGAATTATTTTCCCATTCTTCTCTTATTCCAACGGAAACACCTAGAGTTTTGTTCATGAAAAAATACAGAAATATGCCTATCTAAGAATTTCTCATCCTTAACAATTGTCTTGAGCTTCTTGTGCAACTAGCTAAATAACTATTCATCATTGATAATTTCCAAAAATAATTTAGACCACTACATGATGGACTAGGATATCTCCTAATAAAATGTGGGACACTACATTTGTATCCTCTATTATTTTTCTACATGGGGACTATAGGAAGAGACCAATTGCTTAAAAATTTCATGTAGTATTCTTTTTGTTGGTTAGGATCATATGACTTCTTTAGTGACACAATATTTATTATAACAAGTTGCTCAGAGGTCTCCTTATCTTCTCTAGTATTTCCCCTCCTCTAGCAATGATATTAATGTTAGGTGTTGGATTTGGTTCAGTTGCTTGAGGTTATGCATTTATCAAATTTGCTTCTCCTTTTTTATTGTTCTCTTCCCATTAGGTGATCAAATCAGGACAATATTCAGTCACGTGTGTGTTCACTCTACAATGGGAACACGAAGATCTCCTAGGTAATAGATAGCCATGGGAAACATGACCCTCCTAACCTCTTCCTCCACTTCTTCCCCTACTTAAATTTCCTCCTCCTTGACCTCGAGGAGCTTCATTGACTCTGAATGTAGTATAATCAAGGTGACCGACTAGAGCATCCAAAGCTCTACACTCATTTTTATCGTGATTCGAGGACCCCCAAAAATCGTAAAACATGTTGTTCGAAACATTTGAGTACTTGTATAGAATAGTACAGAGACGAGGTGGATGTACATAAGTATGACGAATATCACATTATTCATTTGTATATGTACCTTAATTATTAGGGAATGCATGGTATTGATTATGTAATTGATACAAAGAATTTGTAGCAACTTGCGTAGCTTAAATAGTAGGTATTAGCGAAGATGGTCACATAGGCATAGTAGACGATCCTGAACCCCTAAACCACAGACATTAAGTGGTGTGATTCCTATTAACATGATAATTAGTACACCAAACCTAGGGACGTAAATGTTATGGAGTGTGCATATCCTTAAACCTTTGTATGAAATCAACAATATAATGTTGAACCCAATAATGACAGGATCACTAGAAGTGACAACCCCCCTATGCTCATGAGGGTATCCCTCCATTGCTTCAATATTAAGAGATTTCTCAAGTGCATCTTGTAATGTATAAATATTTTGTTGTGTTAAGGGTGTTCTATTTAAAGGAAACATGGCTTTAATAAACTAATATCTTTGGTGATTAGGATCAACTAGATAAATAAATTTTCCAATTTCGTCCTTGAATCACTACATGCACTCCCATCCAGTTTCTCCTTCACACTGTTTAGTATCCCATAATTAAGATAGCCCTTGTTAGTTTGTCTTGGGAAGTTTAAATTCCTGAATAAATTCTTGCTTAACTTCTTCAAGAGTGGGATTATAATGCAATTCACACCATTTAATAAACCATCTAAGTGCTCTATCTCTCAAAGTAGTTTGAAACTTTATAATCATAGTAGCGTTTGGTTTCTACTTAGCCCTCCATATGGCTTTGAAAAGATACTAATGTAGTTCTACATCCTCATTCCCTCACCCTGAAAATCCAAGATACCAATTGAATGAACCTACTACTTTTCCAACCATTAAAGATAGACTAGGAAAAATCAATATAAATCCTCGTGAACCAACCTATGAATATCCTAGGGAAAATTTTTTGAAACCTCCACCAAAGCTACTATAAGTATTGAATACATATTCACTATGGATATTCTAGAAATTTAAAGTCTTAACTAGCTTTGAAACAAAACAAGAAGGATATTGATAAAGTAGTTGGGGAAGGATAGGGGGAGAATTACCTATGTAATTAATCATCAGGTTGCTACTTCTAAGAGGTATATCATCTTTTAAAAAAATCTCCACATCACAAAATGAATTTCATCAGTAGAGGAGTATTATGGTCTATGGCTTCAACTGACTATCTAGGTGCTTCCAATATCTTAACTCCTTTTGACTCCTGGTCAGCTCCATTTCTTCCATTCATATTTCTTATGACACTACTTATATCACCTTCTATTTGGCTAGAATTTACTCCCCTAACGACTTCTATACATTGCAACTCCGAGATGCTTGTTCCTCATATCGCAATTTCATACCACTCAACACCTCGTCTATTTGGTGTAATTCTCTATCATCTTCAAATTTCCCACAACTTCTCTGCCATCCACTCATCGTCTATCTAGGATATTATATTTTATTTCAATTCTTGAGCCCTCTATGGCTCATATAGGCCTTCATGTTTCACAACCTAATAGCATCTCCCCCCTAAACCCTACCCCCACTACCTAGGGTTTTACACTTCCATGTTATTTTCTTGAAATGGTAGTAGATTTTCTTATACCATTAGGAATTTAATTCATAGGGGGATTTGATTCAGTAATATTTCTTGAAACTTGTACTTGGATACTTATTTGGCTTTGGAAAAATATTGGTGATGTTTTGCAGCAAATTCAATGATATTAGTTTCTAGGGTTTTCTACACCAAGAAGTCGGAAACTCTAGTTAGCATAACATCCAATCGATTCAAGTCAACTAAATCATTGGTAGTCCAATTTTGATAGAGTTTGAGATGGTTCCCAACTCCTACCTTAATTTACAATCTTCTCAACCAGTTGTATAATTATTCATGAAACTTGCACCATAAAATTTCGTACTTATCACATGTAGGTTTTGCATATAAAATTTCCTCTTAACCCACTCTAAATTATAATGCATTGGTTGATATTTTTGCAGAACAAATGAGTCAATTTTATCATACCCCCATTCCTAAATATCTCCTTTTCAAGTCCTTGACACCATGATCTAGATCCCTTTACAATATACAAGTCGCCACAATAGAACCCTTCGTAGCCACAAAATTGGACATTGTAGACCGAGGGTTTGACCTTTGCTTGACAACAAACAACTCCATGATAGTCTAGAGCAACACCAGCCTTTTCATTCCTTCGTGAGGGAGACACGTCTCACCCAAGGCATGTCAACATAGGTAAAGATAAAAGGGATCAGAAGGTAGTGTCAATGATCAACTCATCACACAGAGCATTCATTTCATGAACATTTATACATACAACTATGGAATTCCTCAGAAACCATTATACAATCTAAATAGACATGTTCACGATAACAAATAATGAAATAGATAAAAACACATCATAAAACAAAATATTAAAGGGGCACGTCCAATTCATTCATTCCATATAATCATACATAGACTTACCCTGCAACATTGCATTCTATTAATATAACATGACCATTACATTACATATTTTTGTCAGTGCACGAGATATTTCAAAGATATATTAGACAAAGGATCGATAAGGCTAATTCATAATAAAAGAACAATTATAGAGGTTATATCTTCGATCCAGAAACATCGCAGCATAGATTAAAAAACATCTCTCTAAATAATTCTCTGTAGTCATTTTATAGATTTTATTCCTTAATCCTGCTCACTTGGTCTGGTCCTCTTGTTCCTCTTTGATCTTGTCTAATTGATCTTGATCCGAATGGAAAATGCCATCCACCCATGGTATTCATCCACCCATGGAATCTACCTATGGTATTGTAAGTGGCATCTAACCATGGTATTCATACACCCATGGAATTTATCCACCTCGTGGAATTTACCCATGCTAATGTAAGTCACATACACCCATGGTATTCATTCACTGATGGTATTTTCCCATGGTATTGTAAGTGGCGACCACCCTTAGTATTCATCTTCCCATGGTATTTATCCACCCATGGTATTGTAAGTGACATCAACCCATGGTATTCATTCAGCCATGGAATTTACCAGTGGTATTATAACCAAAAAAGGCTATAATTAACAAGTCACATTTTTTAAAAGGAAAGATTGTCCACCACAATGTAGCTTTTATAATTAATCTCCATTTTATAAAAAATTTCTTTCTAGTTTTTTTTATTACGTGTTCTCCTCTTTTATTCTAGCATCTCATTTTTTTTAGATCTTGGGTGCCTACCCCCAACATCTAGACCAATGGTATCATATTCACATTATGACTCCATGGGCATGAAGGTTTGAAGTATATTTTAGTTTCAAAATTTTGCAGCAATCTTTAGAAAAATTCATGCAAGTGCTACGACCCCCATATAGAATTATAGAAGGTTCAAAATACCTCCTTTGAAACTATTTTCCATTAGCTCAAATGGATTTTTTTACGGAATTTGATTTTTTTTCCTGGTTTGAGAGAGATGAGCAATTGTAGTTACACATGTGTGGAGATTTGCATGGCCGCACATACCATGGGTTTCTGGAATATTTTTCTCACTCCAAAGGTCATGAAATTTCAAGTGTCTTATATCAATGGAATTATCTATTTAATGCCTCAAATAGGTCTTTGACGTAATTTAATTTTATCCCCTGTTTCACAAGTTATGAACAAAGTTGTAGAAAGAGGTATATAATCTAAAAGAAGTCTTTACAACGTCTCATTGGATAGGAGAATATACAACACCCATGCCCACTTTTGTTACAAGTATGAAAAAAATTTATAGTTCATATACATCTCTAGTGTGGCCTACTTCTATACCCCACCCAGAATCCATGAGTTTTTATATCTGGAGCAACATTCAGAGTGTGTTCCCTTTGGAGATGTTCCCTCCCACCCTACTTTAGTGGGCACCTACTTCACATTCATTAGTTTTAGCATAACATCATCTGGCTTGGGTTCTTTGGAGATGTTCCTCCCACCCCAAGCTATGTAAGCACATGCTACTTCATAAATAGTCAACAACAAGGTTATGGATCAACCACACAAAACCCTTTTCATCGAAGTTGATTTTCTAGGCTGCACACAATTAGTATCATAGTTGGTCACAACCATTAAATGGTATCTCTATCCTCATATATTCATTTTTCATGGTTATGGGTCATCTATAAACCTACGCTTCATCGAAGTCCATTTTCTAGGCAACACACTATTAGTATCATAGTTGGTCATAAGCATTATAGGGTATCTCTATCCTCGGATATTCGTTCATCATGGTTATGGGTTAATGAAACAAAACCCTTCTCTTTAGTGCCTCTTCATATTCAAAAAAGGCTTCTCACGATGGAACTTCACACAATTAGGACCATTTCTTCTTAAGGATGGATAAATTATCCAAATGGAAAATGGCATCCACCCATGGTATTCATCGACCTATGGTATTGTAAGTGGCATCCACCCATGGTATTCATCAACCCATGGAATTTATCCACCCATGGTATTCATCCACCCATGGAATTTATCCACCCATGGAATTTACCAATGGCATTGTAAGTGGCATCCACCCATGGTATTTTCCCATGGTATTGTAAGTGCCATCCACCCTTGATATTCATCCTCCCATGGTATTTATCCACCCATGGTATTGTAAGTGACATCCACCCATGGTATTCAATCACCTATGGTATTTACCCACAAATGGAATTTACTTATGGTATTGTAACCAAAAACTGCTATAAGTAACAAGTCACATTTTGTAAAAGGACAGATTGTCCACCACAATGTATGCAGATTTTACAGTTATTATCTATTTTAATAAAAAAAAAATCTATTTTTTTTTTGTGTGTTCTCCTCTTTTCTTATGGCATTTCATTTTTTTAGATCTTGGTCTAATTTGACAAAATATGGGTTCTTCTGTCCTTATCGTCTAAATTCCTTCAAAATCTAGTGTGCAAATCCTTATTTTTTGGCTTCTCCAAATTCCAAGATAAATGCTCTTGATTTCTTCCTGTCACTTCCCTTTTCATGTCTTTTACTTCTAATAGGTCTGAACACTTTCTTTCTCACTTGTGTTGGCCATTTCTGCAACCATTTTTTGATCAAATTTAATTTATCCAAAAAAAAGGACCGAACAGTAACCCGACCAATCTAGATCACAAGAGAAAATAAAAATTTTCCTTTTCTTTAACTCCAACTCAATTCCTCTAGGTCTATGGCTATCTCATATTATCATTTTATTTGATGAATGCACTTGTGATGTGCCTAAATGAACTTGATCTCATATTTATTTATATTGATCATGGTGGCATCCCACAAGGGGTCATCTCTTATGCTTAATCCGACCCAAGCAAAACTTGGTCAACTACCTTTTTCCATAGAAACAAAATCCATGTCATTTATCGTTCACCACATCATTGAAGCCCTAGGTGCCCCTTAGCCCTTTAAGGGTGCCCCTCATGTTCTCAATGAGTAAACTATTAATTTCTCCTCTTGGCTGTGTGCCCAGAACTTTTTGTACAAAACCCATTGCTTGGGTACACTAACCACAAACCAATTTTGTGGGTCAAATCCACACAAACCTAGTACCGCACGGGTGTGGGAGTACCTCCCAAGATACACAAATCAATGGAATGCCCTCTTTCTTGTGTATAAATGAGAGGCTAATTCTATGATTGTTTTCCTAAGGAATGGGTTTATTCCTGCATTTATTTTGAACATGGAGATTAGTTGAAATGCTTGTGCAAGGAAAGAAAAAAAATATCAAATAAAAAGATAAAAATAAACAAAAAGCTTATATTATAACAAGTCAACCATCATGCCTTATTTTACAATCTGTAAACTAAGGAAGGTCAACTCTATTAAAATTATTAGAAAGGCAGTGCAAGCAATATGTACATATGTTCTCCTATGCACCTATATAGAACCTTTCATAAAATATTAAGGGTTGGGGCAAGTCTCCATGAAAGATTAAGAGGGATAGGTAGTCGAGCCACCAACATATTCGCATGTGTTGTGGGTATGGAGGCCTTAGGGAATGACTCCTTCTTATATAGTTATAAAATATTTGAAATTCATCAAGAACATGGGTTGGAAAACCTATGCCTTGAGGAAATTAGGTTTTGATCCTCATATTCCCATGTGGTCGGGTACCATCATTGCAAGTGAGAGCTATTGGTTTCTAAGGCATTGATCTCGTTCTAGAGCATGCATTGTTGGACGACCCTAGTAATGTGATTTTGTGCTGCCACCCTAACATTTAGAGTCTCTGAAATCACCCCTGTTAGGATTTCAAGAAACTCTCCTACATTGTAGCTCGAAGATGCCTGGTAACATATAAATTCAACTATTGTTGTAGGTTTAATGGAAGGAATGATGGTTTGGTTCAATCCAGATAACCACTTCTACTTTGTTTCACTCCAGACATGCGTGAACACCCTCAGACTACAAGTCTTTAGACCACCAATGCTCACAGTTTTAGATAACAGGTGAATATGGAGAATAATAATCACACTAGCAGATGCACAGGACCATGCGATGGCCGGCTACAACTAGTAAAGAAGCTTGTAAATCTAATCTACTAATGCAAGGATAGGATGAAAACTCTCTTGCATTAGATAGAAAGAAACCTGAGCAACCTATTCAATGATACATTCAAGATTTGAACACAGAGATAAGATGACAGTTATCTGGTCTTAAACATCAAAAGATCAAGAAAATAGCATATTAGGTGCAAGCATGGAATAGAGGAAAATGGAAAGTGAGTAGTTAACAAAAAAAGAATCTTGTATTAGCTGAAAATGAAGACGAGACATTGCAAGTGACAAAATATCTACAGTCTCCAGAAGTTGAACCTTACATCAAATGCCAACCTTGGTTACATCTTGTTTCTGGGTATTTATAGATTTACATTACAAGGGCGCTTGGCCATTTAGGTATGGAGGAGTCATAACTGACCACCAACTGCATTTAACTGCCTGATGGAGTCTCTGAACATGTTTTCTTGATTCAGTGGATGAATATGATATCTTCGGGTGCTGTGTTGTCCTCTTAGGCAGTGGGAGTCCTCGTACCAGTGGAGTCCATGACTCATAAACTCAGTTATAGGGTCATGCTTGTCCTTTTCTCCCTTGGCCATGCTGTCTGTTAAATATGGTTGTTGGGGGTCTGACAGTGACTGATACTGGTGGAGCTAGTCATCTCACTGTTTAGGAAAATAGAATGGTCCGAGGACATGGAATGCATGGGAAAACAGACAGTCAGGGTCAAAGGGAAGGATAACCATCAGATCGGGAAAGTGGATGGCAAAGATGGCTTGGCGGAGGATATCAACTAAGCTGGGAGTGAGGTGAATGGGGGTCTTCACATCTTCAGCGGACTGATCAGACGGTGACCAGGCTACAGAGCTGCACAGTCGTTTAACAGGCACAAGCGGTTTGGTTGGGTGGTAAATGGTATTCATCGCATCGCTTTCAGGCATTAAGCGGTAGATGTACAGGGTTGCATGATTTCATTCAACAATCGACACATAGTGATGGATGAGAGAGAAAAACTACTCTCATCGAACGCTATCGTTGGATTAAGTTGTTGGCACGATAAGAGAGAAGACCATCAGATCTTGGTGGAGATGACCTAATGGTAGAGAATGGCAGATTGAGTCGCCTTTATCAGATACGACGGGAGATTTTGGGTCAGCGGGGTGATCAACGGTGGAGATGAGGCACGATGAGTTATGAAAGTGAAAAGGCATATGGTAGGGTCTTATGGTAGGTTCGGCCTCTATGCTTGGGGCTAAAGTCAAAAGGGGATATTTTGTAGGGTTTAGGAGGAAAATAAGGTAAACAGAGATGGAGGAGAATAAGTGGGGTAGAGGAAGAAAGGGGAAAGTGACAAATGTGAGCTTCTTTTTCAGCATAACCACTCAAACCATGATCCTTTCTGACCTTAGAAAATCAGCGTTGCATAGAAGAGCTAACACTGGCTCCTTCTGGGGATGAGATCCTCCTTGTGAGGTCTCAAGAACTGTAGACCATTGCCTTACATACAAAATAAGATCAAAAATAATTCATGGTGTTCCATTGGGCATGGACTCTAATTAAGCCTACACTAAAACTTGTAAAAGTAACATATTTACAATGACGAGGCCTAAAGACCTTAATTAACATAAACTTTAAAAAACCGCCTATTAACTGGGCCATCAAAAACTGTTTCTCCTTCCATACTTTGCAACATGAAAGTGTTGTTCCCCTGGATCTGAGTAATGAAAAAAGGTTCGATCCACAGAGCATTGAACTCCCCATCATTACGTTTCTTCTCCTTCAGTGCATCCCATTTGAGAACCAAGTCTCCAATTTGAAAATTGTCCATCTTTTCCTTTCTGTCAAAGGTTTCCTTGATTCTTTTTTTATGTGCTGCAGACTTTTCAATTAGTTGATCCCTGATCTAATGTACTTCAGCCAAGTCACTAATCCTCTTTTCCATGTCATTTTCCTCATTTTTCTCTTCCTGCAATAACTTAGCCACAAGGAGGGTCAATTGAACTGGGAATATAGCCTTAGTGCCATACACTATCTTGAACAGAGAATTCCCTGTAGATTTCTTAGTGGTCACCCTATTAGCCCATAATGCAAACTTTAGTTTGGAATCCCAGTTCCTTTTGTTATCTTGCAGCAGCTCTTTTATTATCTTTATCAGTCTCTTGTTGGATGATTCTGCTAGAGAATTACCTTGAGGGTAATATGAGGTGGAATGAACTAGATTAATGCCCATTGAGTCACACATGTCCACCAACTCTGTTGCCCTGAAGGCTGTTGCATTATCTGTGACCAATTTGTGTGGACAACCAAACCTGGTGAAAATGACTTCTGTGAAGAACTTCATGACCACATGGTGATCAACTTTCCTAGTAGGGATGGCCTCCATCCATTTAATGAAGTAGTCAGTGGCTACTAAGATCCATCTGTGTTGGCCACTAGAATGTGGATTAATTTACCCTATGAAATCCAAGCCCCACTATTGGAAAGGATTACTAGCATGTATCGGCTTCAAGGGAAAAGACTTAAACTTCTATTTTCCTTCAAACCTCTGGCACCTGTCACAAGCTTTCACAAATGAAAAGACATTAGAAAAAAAAGTGGGCCAATAATACCTAGCTTTAAGGATTTTTTGTGTTGTGGTTTTCCAATAATGGTGTCCTGCACAAATGCTGGAATGAAACTAATGCATGACCTCCCTAGATTTTTCTTTGTCCAAACATCTCAAAAGGATTCTAGATGGATCCCTCTAATCAGCAATTTTTCATGAATACAGAACTTGGCTACCCTAAGCTTAATAGTTCTGGCTTGACTTGAACTAAGACCTAGAGGGACTTCTAGCTTCAGCAAAAATTGAGCTGTTGTAGAATACCATTCACAAGAAGCTAGATTTTCAGCCAATGACTGGTCATGTCCTACTGTTGGTTCTTCTATCTATCCATCCTCTAAATTTTTGCCTATCTAATTCATGTCCAACATCCTGCAATTTTCTTCAGCCATCAACTTGGCAAGACCCTGACCTCTGACAAGCTTGGTGGGCTTCAATTCTATGTTGAATTCAATAAGATTTGCAATCCATTTAGCCCTTCTTCCATCGACATATGGTTGCGTTAGGACATCTTTTATTGAAGTAGATGGCACATATGCAATTACCTTGGAGTGGAGACTGTATATTCTGAAAGCTTTCAAGGATTTGATCAGAGCATAAGGCTATTTTTCTATAATATCATACCGTAGTTCAACATCCCTTAATGTTTTACTAGAGAAGGCCATTAGATGCTCTGAACCCTCATCATCTTTCTGCAATAAAACTGTTGCGAGGGTGTCACTAGAAGCAAATGAGAAGATATGGAACTCCTTGCTATAGTCTGGGCTGAGCCAAAGTGGGAGCTTCCATGATAGCTTTCTTGATGGCTTCAAAAGATCTTCTTGCTATATCAGTTCATTTGATTTGTGACCCCTTTTTCAGCATGGAGTGATGTGTTTTACCAATTCTGCAAAATTAGGAATAAACCTCCTTACAAAATTTATTTTTCCCAGAAAGGATTGTATGTCCTTTTTTGATCTTGGGACAGACATGGTATGTATTGCTTTAACTCATTTTGGGTCAATCTTGACACCTGCAGCAGAAACAATGTGTCCCAAAAGCTTGCCCTCTTCTAAAGAAAATTATGACTTTTTAGGATTCACTGATATCCCAAACCTTCTACACTTCAGAAACACTTTCTTCAAATGCTGCAAATGATCTTGATGGCTGCTAGAGTATACTGTTATATCATCTAGGTAGACAAGGACAAATTTATCCTTCTCTCCTACAAATTCTATACCCATAGCTCTCTGAAAGGTGGCTTCAACATTCATCATCCCAAAAGGAATCTTGGAGTACATAAAAGTGCCCCAAGGACTAGTGGATGAAGTCTTTTCTTGGTCATCTGGATGTACAACTTGGTTATACCTTGAAAATCCATCTAGGAATGACATAACTTTAGCACCTGAGACTTTCTGCAACAAATGCTCCATCTTGGGCAGAGGATAATTGTCTTTCTTAGAGAATTTGTTCAGGTTCCTAAAATCAATGCACAGCCTGATTTCTCCACTTTTCTTCCTCACCACTACCAAGTTGGCTACCCACTTTGAATATCTCAGGGGGACTATGATTTTGGCAGTCAACAACTTCTTGATTTCTTTTTCAATCAGGGGGAGGAGCAAAGCATTTATGGGTCTCAGCATTTGCTTGAAAGGAATTGTGTCTTTCTCCAATGGGACCTTATGCTAGATGATCTGTTTGTCATAAGTTTTAAGGTCACTTTATTCCTAGGCAAAGACATCGACAAATTGCTTCATTAAGGTGAAGTACTCAGAACTCTGGGCAATAGACAAATGGCTGGACAGATTTATATACTTTGGATGATCTGGACTCCCTATGTTATGCCTATGGACTGCAGACAGATATTATTTTTGGGAAATCTTATGAGGCACATCATTATGGTCAAACAACTTCTCTAGAGGCACTAGCCCTTTAGGTATATTATTACTGGGCAGTTGAACAATGTTGTCTTTTCCAATTCTGTTCTTTAGCTGGGGGTGGGGGCTTTCCTCCAAGGTTTCATTCTCTTGATCAACTTGCATTTCAGAGAATTCATCAATGACTTGCAGAAACCTATTTAATTCATCATCATCCTCAAATACTTTCCATTGTTGGACATTATCAAGCAAGGATGGTCTATATTTTTTTTAGACTTCATAATCCAATCTAGGAGGCATGGAAGGGATGAACATGCTAGCAGACACAGTAAGGGAATCAACAAGCTGATTTTTGACTCTAGGGATATATGAGATACAAAATCTATTAAAAGAATCTTTGAGTCTTGATACCTCATCTCTATATGCTTTCAGCCTTGGGTGCCTTGCTTGGAATGTTTTGTTCACTTGCTGAATGATGAGATCAGCGTCTCCAAACACCTCTATGTCTTTGATCCCTCTATCTTTGGCAGAATTTATGCCAAAATCAAAGCCTCATACTCTGCTATATTGTTGGTGAGCTAAAAAGTTAGTTTGAAAGACAGATGTGTGCTTTCTTGTTTTGGAGACACTAGCACCACTCCTGCTCCTACAGTTTCCTTTGAATAGGCTCCATCAAAGAACATCTGCCAAGCTTATGTACCTTCTTCTTCCATGGCTTGGCCTACTGGTTTCTTGAGCTACACCGAGGCCCTATGGGATTCTTCAATTTGGACAATACATGCCCAAGAGTTAGTGTCCACAGCGTAAATAGGATGATTAGTGGGATTCTTCTCATCACTGGTAATATAGGTTAGCTGGGCTTCCTTGTACAGTCTCCTGCTTTATCCTCCAGAAATTGGGATAGTGGCATAAGATAAATAATTTTGTAATGTCCCACCCAATCTCTTAATCAATCGTCTGGAAAGTAGCATACCAAACTTAGGGGGGACATCTGCTACCACCATATCCATCATCATGCTTTTCATGGGTACTGAGTTAGGGTGATAGCTAAATCTTTGATCAACCTCAGAAATTTCACCTTCCTTGAATGAAAGGAGAATAAATCATGATAAGGTCTGGTAATATCAAGGCCTAACTCTTCCATGAAAACTTTGGGCATCAGATTATGGCTGGCACCTATGTTGAGCAAACAATTGTGTAGGGTTTTGTCATGAATGGTCAAGGAGACATAAAATGATGGGGAATTATTATCAACAAGTTCGATCATTTGGCTAAGCACAACTGCAGGTTTGTCATCTTGTAAATTCACATAATCATTGGAGGTTTGTGTGGCTTTCATCTCAAGGGCATCAAGGATAGGCTTTCTAAAGACCTCACTCTTTGCAAGTTCTATAAGAGGTACAGTTATTTTCAACTTCTAGACTTCTGATTCAAAATTGAAAGGGGAAGGGGACTTGTCAGGGCCTCTTACCTCTTGAGCTAGTGCTTTTTGGATGATGGGGTCAACTACTAGTCTTTTCTATTTGCTAGCCTACTGCTCTGTGGGTACAACAACTCTTTGGGCAGGATTTTCTTTGACATTACTTATTCTTGACCTCAAGTTATATCTTTGCTGGTCTTCAGCCTGCAGAACAACTTCTTTGTGCCACTCTTGACTAGTCTGGTCCTGCAGTAATGATTCTTCATAAGCAACCATTGTCAAAAATGAAGCATTGCCTTTGTCTTCCATGCATTGAATCTCATCCTCCTCATCAAACTGTTCCTCCTGCACGACTACGTTCTGGAAAGGAGTCTTAACCCTTTGTTCTTCATTGGCTTCTTTTCCCCTCTGAATGATCTGCAGTTGTTCATTTGCTCTTCTGAAAGGTTTTGGATTTCTAGGAGAAAATGTGTTAGGAAGCCTTGCTTTCCCAGAACTCTGCTCAACCTTTAGCTTGGATATTCCAGCAACCAATGACTCACTAATTTTAGTCATTTTGTCTATTTTGCATTTTGGTGATGAAGAAGAGGAGGAAGCCTCACCTCTCTACCTCTGTCTATCAACATGGCCTTTTATTTTCTCTACAGCCATGATGTTGGATCCCACCTCTAAGGCTACATCTTGCATTTCATCTAGAGTGGCACATCTTCTTTATGTTAATAGCAGGAAAAAATCAGAATCAAATGCATTGGCATAAGTGAGTGTGGCAGAGGTGGGGGTAGGCTTTACTTCAGTTGGTATCTTGCTATACATACAGTTAAATCTTTTATTAAAATTAGACAATGACTCCCCATTTTCCCTTTTCGGGTTGCCAAACTCAGTATGGTAATATAGTAGTTCTTTCTTATCTCCCCAATGCTTTAAAAACACATCATCTAATTCTTCAAAGTCTGCTATAGACCTAGGGTTCAGCTCTCTGAACCACTTTCTTTCCTCTCCATCAAGGCTTTGGACAAACACTCTCATCCACACATCATCTTCACCGATATCTAGGTTATCAACATAGCTATAAAAAGACTCAAGGTGTTCTTCAGCTGTTACTCCATCTGTACCAATGAACTTAGGAATGTATTTTTGATATTCTCCTGTAGGCACGACATTCAAAGGAATAGGCAGGACCAATGGTCCATACCTAACAGCTATGATTCTTTCCATTTTGGTAGGTGCTTGTTGGCCTGCCATGACTGGGGTATATGGAAGGGTACTGGTAGTTTGAAAGGTAAGGAGTTGAGAAATAGATGACAGCGCTGAAGGAAACTGATGGATTATAGGGGAGGTTTTCTTTGGACTAATATCCAAAGGGGAACTTATTGAACAAGGAGATTTATGAATCTCTGAGAGTATTTCTTCACTGGTGATGCTAGGCTCTATATTTTCAATATGTGCATGCTCAGCTACAAGCCTTTCTTGCAGAGATACATAAGATTGTTTAGGCTTACCTTATCCTAATTCTCCTTTCTGTGATGTTTTTCTCTGCTTGACTATCTTCTCAGGGTTAGGCACTAGGTCAGCTAGTGATTTCTGAGGATTTCTCTGAGTGTGCCTCATAAACTGAGCCAAAATTGTGATGTGGGGTTGCCAAAAGGTTCATCCTCTAGTAAAGTCACTAGATAGATGATTACAACCAAAAATGTGTCCAGACTTTGTCTATCATCAAAGTTGGATCTGTGTCGCTCTCCCAGGGAAGTTGAGCTTCAACCTCCTCTCCCCGACAACGGTGCCAATTATATTAGGATTCTAAGAAACTCTCCTAGGTTGTAGCTCAGAGATGCCTGGTAAAATATAAATTCAACTACTGTTGTACGTTTAATGGAAGGAATGATGGTTTAGTTGAAGCCAGATAACCACTTCTACTTTGTTTCACTCCAGACATGCATGAACACCCTCAAACTACAAGGCTTTAGACCACCAATGCTCACAGTTTTAGATAACAGGTGAATATGGAGAATACTAACCACACTAGTAGATGCACATGACCATGTGATGGCCAGCTGCAACTAGTAAAGAAGCCTGTAAATCCAATCTACTATTGCAATCACAGGATGACAACTCTCCTGCATTAAATAGAAAGAATCCTGAGCAACCTATTCAATGATACATTCAAGATTTTAACACAAAGATAAGATGGAAGTTATCTAGTGTTAAACATTAAAAGATCAAGAACACGGCATATCAGGCACAAGCTTGGAATAGAGGAAAATGGAAAGTGAGTAGTTAACATCAAAACAAGCTTGTATTAGTTGAAAATGAAGAGGAGACGCTGCAAGTGACAAGATATCTACAGTCTCTAGAAGTTGAACCTTACATCAAATGTCAACCTTGATTACATCTTGTTTCCGGGAATTTATAGATTTTAATTACAAGGGCGCTTGGCCATTTAGGTATGGAGGGGTCATAACTGATCACCAGCTGCATTTAACTGCCTGATGGAGTCTATGAACGTGTTTTCTTTCAGTGGATGATACGATCTGTTTAGGTGTTGTGTTGTCCTCTTAGGCAGTTGGAGTCCTCGGACTAGTGGATTCCATGACTGATAAAATCAGTTACATGGTCGTGCTTGTCCTTTTCTCCCTTGTCCATGCTGTCTGTTAAATGTGGTTGTTGGGGGTCTGACAATGACTGATAATGGTGGATCTGGTCATCTCACTGTTTGGGAAAATAGAATGGCCAGAGGACATGGAATGCATGGGAAAATGAACAGTCGGGGTGAGAGAGAAGGATGACCATTAGATCGGGAAAATGGACGGTAGAGATGGCTCGGCGGAGACCTTCGGCCGAGGTGGGAGCGAGGTGAATGGGGGTCATCGAATATTCAGTGGACTAACGAATGGTGATTGGGCTACAGATCTACACGGTCATTTAACGGGCATGAGCAGTTTGGTTGGGTCGTAAATGGTATTCATCGCACCGCTTTCGGGCATTAAGAGGTAAATGTCCGGGGTCTTGTGATTCCATTCAGCGATTGACATGTAGCGGCGGATGAGAGAGAAAAATCGCTCTCATCCCGCACTATCGTTCAATTAAGTTGCTGACGCAATAAGAGCGAAGACCGTCAGATCTTGGTGGAGATGATCTGATGGTGGAGAATGGCAGGGCAAGTCGCCTTTATCGAATATGATGGGAGCTGTTGCATCGGCGAGGTGATCAACGATGGAGATGAGGCGCGATGAGTTATCAAAGCACGAAGGCATATGGTAGTGTCTTATGGTAGGTTCGGCCTCTGCGCTTGGGCTAAAGTCAAAATGAGTTATTTTGCAGGGTTTAGGAGACAAATAGGGGAAACAGAGATGGAGGAGAATAAGCAGGGTAGAGGAAGAAAGGGGAAAGTGACCAATGTGAGCTTCTTTTTCAGCGTAACCAATTAGAACATCATCCTTTCTGACCTTAGAAAATTAGCATTACATAGCAGAGCTAAAAACCCCAACACATCCATGATAGTGAATTGCTATGGAGCTCAATTCCATATCACTGAGATTTTATCCTAGGGATAATGTGGTAGGAGCGAGCCCCCACCAATATGATTGAGTACAAGATAGCGGTGCATGTTAACCAGTGGAGAAAATACTTATGTGTATACGTTCCATGGAACCCTAATGATTTAAATCGAAGGAATCTTGTAGTTTTACAAAGGGACTTGAAGGGAAAATTCCATGTTTCTATTCCCTAGATGATGTGACATTATTGGCCCATTCATTTGTTACCCCATGTGAATGATTGAGCACTCCCAATAGGTTGATGTGGCATCATATCCATGTTTAACTTCCACGTAACCTTGGAGGATTCTTCCTCGAAAATTCCAATGGGGGAATCTAAACGAAATCCATAGGACTTTAGTTCTAGGATAAGGTAGAATAGGGGCCCACAAGACATTTATGCCTAGAAGGGGGTCCACCCTTATATATTGTATATGTATGTTATATAGGTAGTGGAACATGGATAAGAGGGCGTTGTCTGAGTATGTAAAGTACATGAACAATCAACAACGGATAATGTGATGACTTGGATGGCCATGGAGGCACTATGTGGGACCTCATGGGAGCCACGTGGCTAGTCTTTATGACATGGCATGTGGATATTGGCTGAGTCCTTAATCAGTTATATATTATCATCCAGAGTTAGATTGAAGAAAAAATTATACCGTTGAAAAATTTTCGACAAGATAATTGCAACGGTGTTATCCATTTTAGGTTTTGAAGAAGTTGGAAAATATCATAAAATTTACACATAATTTCCATAACTATAGCCTTGGAGGTCAAGCCAGATTAATAACCACCCTCTTTCTATCCTTAGTAGGGGATAGGGATAGTAGGGGGTGTATTACAATGTAGGAATCAAAAATATATTATAAAGATTGTATCAGGGTGTTACATCCAAGTTTAGGAACAGTAAGGGTTGTTAAGAGAAAATTAATTGTAATATAGGAATCAAGCAGGGTTCCCCCTATCCCTTACTATTTTGGCATATGCATTAGTAAGTTAGAAGATTATTTGGAAGATGCAGGTTATATTAGCTTAAATCTCATTAGCATAGCCATCATTCTTCTTCTTTATATTAATGATAGTTTTCTTATGGCAATGAGTCCCTTTGACATTACTTAGAAACTAACAATCCTCAAGGATTTCTACTATAGTATGGGTAGAAATGTGGATATTCACAAAATGAAGGTTATGATAAACAATATCAGCTAAGATATTTTTTCATATGAAAAATATATCTTGGAATAGATATTCATTACAAGCTCAATTGGAACTATACCATTGACAAAAGGGTAAATGAAGGGTGGAAAGCTTATTATGAGGTTGAAATTTGGTTATGGGATAAGAAAATTCTCGTCTTCAATACTCTTGTTAATACCATTATTTTATGAAATGGATGTGAAGTTTGGGGATACAATATCTATAAAGAGAATATGAGAAAGATACGATAGATCCAAAATAATTTTATGAAAATTTATTTTTAAAATAAAAGGAAACATACCATATTCTATCATTCTTGTATAAGGGATCCTTTTCCTTAGTGAGAGCATGACTATGATCAAGAATTCAATCTACACAAGAAAGATAAACAACATGGATAAGAAGAGTATCTATAAATTTTCTTCAAATTCCAACCAAAGGAACTAGTGGCTCAAGAAAGGATGGTATAAATATGCCACACAAGATCCTTAGGCTATTCATAGTTGTCTCGTGTTACTAACCTTCATATCATGAGAAGGTTGCTGACAAAGTGTTTTCCGAAAATTCAAATAGAGGAGTCATTCTGGGGTTTGGTAATTTCCGCAATATGTTTGAAAAAAGCCTCTGGTCAACAGGATTTCCTAGGGATGTAGTGCCTCCCTTGTGGTAGTTGGTTTATGGTTTGGATCAAGCTAAGCAATTTTTTGTGGGAAAGGATCTTAAAAAATTCCCAGCTTTTGTGAGATCCCTTTTTGACTAATCTCTATGTTTCAAGGTAAAAGAGACAAACATTGTAGCTTTGGTATCTAAATGCATTCATTAGAGTACAAGCATCCCTATGGGATCAATTAGGATTCTCTTTTAAGGGAGTTTATTGAAGAGAGAAAGTGACCTCAAAGCTTATTTCATTCAAAAGGACATCATTATCTCTCGTTTTGTAGGTTTCTCAAGAGGTGCAATTGGTGGTGGAGAGTATTCTTATGTAAGGAACATGTATTTCAAAGGAGCCCTAAAGTCGGGTTCCTGTTGTCAGCCACCTAAGGACCTCTCTGGTCAGGATTTTGTAGTGGAATATTCCTTAGATAACCCAACACTACAGGTGAATTAGATCATTAATAATAAAAGAATAACATATTTTGAAAGTTGGCAAATATATGTCATTTTAATTGGTTTTCGTCCCCGACATCGGGCCTCTAGGATTGGGTCCACCAAAGCTAGTCCTAGAAACAAGACTTTTTATTTTGCTCAAAGGAATATTTCTTGATTTTCTTTAAATATCTAGAAGATTGGAAGAATGAATTTAATCAAGAGCCATGGTTTTTAGGATGCGCTAGTATTTTTATTGAACTGTGGTTCCCAAAATTTAATCCTCTCACCATGAAATCCCTTACTATCCTTGTTTGGCTTAGACTCCCAAAATTTCCACTTCAATGGGCCTAGCTAGATATATTAGAGGATATTAAAGACTCTATGGGAAAATTTATGAAAGTAGGCAATGAAATATTCTCAAAATGGTTTATAAGTTACATCTTCCTATGTGTGGAAGTGGACATCAGTGAACGTTTACCAAATAAAATCATCTTGAAATGGGAGGGTAAAGAGTATATCCAACCATTAGACTATGAGAACCTTTACTTCAAGTTTAGAAATTTCCAACAACCTAGGCATATTTAGAATTATTTCCCCTCTTCAAAAAGTGGTTTTGCAACTAGGATTCGAAGAAAATCTACTGTAGTTTAAGAGATCCAAAGGTCTTAGCAAAGCCAAGAATTTTGCAAGTCAAAAGAAGAAGAAACCCTAGAAACAAAATCATCATCCTAACAACTCAGTCTCTCAAGATACCAGGAAACACCCAACTGCATCGACACAACCCCCAGCAATGGAAAATATGTCAGCCAAGGACAATGAGAGATCTTCAGCGATAATTGTACCTAAAATTTTTGGATAGAAGTGCAACCATGAATCTATCCATTCTGATAACAAGAAGGATATAACAAATCTAGTTGATTTGATTGCTATGGTTCGTTCTAAAAAAAAAAAAAAGTATCATTATCCTATGTTGCTACAAATCGTTCAATAGGATGATTGATGTTCTTAGGTTAAAGGTTAAAAGACAAAAACCAATCAATCTTCTTGGGATTTAAAATAAGGAGTGTAGTAGAATTAATTTGGAGTATCTGATTCCTTGATGTAATATGATTTTGTGGAAATAATAGAATTTAATTTACAAAAAAACATGTCATGAGAGAGAATCATTAGCATATATAAGCCCAAGGAAAATTTCAACATGGAAGTTGATATTTGAGAAGTAATCAAACAAATCCAACAGATTTTTTGAGCCATGGAGGCACCATAGATCCATAAATTAAAAAAGAAAAAGATGTTGGAATAAATGGAGGGATAATTGCATGAGATTTTGATATATGTCAAATTGTTTTTGGCAATTTGCTCGGTGGTGAGATTGTTGATGGTGCTAGGAAATGGAGTTTGATTTTTGTAAATATTGTAAATAAGTTTGTTCCTATTATATTAGCCACATATGTTGAATAAAGAGAAGTTAGATTCTATACTTGCCTTGTCTATTAAATCTAAGAATTTTTAAAACAAAAATACAGAGATAGAGGGAATGGATCCCTAGTAATTTCCAAGAGTGATAAGAGAACAAATCCCCATACTAACTAAAAAGCTCTCAAAAAAAAAATGTAATCCCTTATAATAATTAAAAAACCAAAAAGGAAAGGAATCTAATACAATTTGATACAAAATAAAATTAAAAAATAATAATAAAAAAAACTTTATATTTCTTAGGAGTGGCCATTCGGGCCTGCTCTCACTCCATGTGCTCATTAACATCTCCCTATTATGGAATCCATAAAATCATTTCGTTAGTACGAACATCCATCCTAGGAGAATTGTTGATAAATGTGAACGCTGGCTTGGGTATTGGTCCATCTTGGAAGCTCGTGCAATGAATTTTGGTTGTGAGGAATAGCGAGGTGTGTGGGTTTGGCTGCATGGCAGATCTCCGAGGTTTTGGCTTTAGCTACCAGGCACAATACAGGGTAGTGGCACTGTGGTGTGGTTTGAGCTCTTTTATCAGCTTTGTCCCTAGAATCTGGGCACACAAATGGGCAAGGTACTAAGCCGTCTCCAAGATTCTTTTTACTTTTACAGTGCTAATGCAAGAAAGTAATGACACAAAAGATATATTATCTTTTTTCACTGATGAACCTAAGTTTGTGAATGAACTTGTAACATTAGTGTGATTTCATTATGTGATTTATGAAGATATTTGTACTTTGGAAATATTGGCATTGGGTGTCCTCTATTAGGATAGGTCTTTTCAGTCAAAGGTTTTAAATGTCATCACATCAGGAGGACATCATGGCATCTTACTTAGTCTAATGTATAAGGAAATAAGTTCCCTTTCCAGTGAATCATCCTATTATCCTATATCTTTCCTAGAAGCATTTCTTTCTCTTGTAACAGTTCTAGTTTCTTCTTCTTCTTGCTGCACTACTTTAAGGGATGTGGGTTTAATTCCAACTTTTCCCCCTATTCTCAAATATCGGATCCACAATACATAAAATTGGTAACAGTTTTTGTGCATGTTCTCAAGGCTTTTATGGATTATAGTAATCCTGTTGCAAACTCCTTTATGGATTTAGGAGGTTTGGATAGCACCATAGCATGCTTGAAGCTTGAAGTCTGCCATTTTCATGAGATATTAAGCAAAGTGGAGAATCACAATAAGGTTTCAAGGGAAAGTATCCTCAAAATAATGTTGTTGGGTTAGACGAAACACAAATAGATCAACCTGACACATTGGTTCCTTGACATAGAAAACTTATTATGAAGGCTTTACTTCGCGCTATATCTCTTAGCACATACACTCCTAGAAATTTTGCATGATTATATGGATTTGAAGAGATATCTTTGCCATTAGCTTGTGCACTATATTTAGAATATTAAAGGACTTTGGTGGCGATGTCTTTTCACTTGCAGCAACAATCATGAGTGATCTTATTCACACATATCCAACTTGCTCTTCTATTCTAGATGTTGTTGGTCTACTTAATGTTTCTTGGATGTCATCATGGTTGGGGTTATCCATTGTGCAAATAAGTATATTATATACCACAATTATTGGATGATTTGTGCCATTAGTGGAATGGTATTTAAGCTATTAATGATTATGGTGCTCTAAGATGTTTTGTGAAAAAAAATTACATCAAAAACCTACTTACAGTATTCAACATGTGACACTACTATGTCCTTATCATATGCCTTGGATAAGCTGATGCGACATGTTACTTCTTTGAGGGGGCCTAGGGTGGATGTATTGATTGAAATATTAAATACTATTGCAAAACTTGGATCTAGTGCCAAATTGTCTTCCCTATTGTAAGAATCTACTAGCTCTTTTGTGTGTGTTCCCATGGAGACTAATTTAGAATAGAAAATAGTTAGTTAAGTGGATCAAGATGAATCATCGAGGGAAACATCTGAGTTTGGGTTTGATACTTATACTAACTTTTTTTCTTTAAACATGGAATCCTTTCTCTTAGATTGTATAAGCAATGCTACACATCTCTTAGAGAAGATTTTTCATAATACAAATACATGTGGGGTGTTTGTTGAGAAAAAGGGTATAGAGGTTGTGCCACAATTACCGATTTATCCCTCTTACTATTTTCATTTTCAAGTGGCTAGAATATTGATTTAAGAATTTTTCACTGCACACTCATCTCCTATCATAAGGGTTGTTTGTACTACTCTGAGAGAACACATGAAACTTGAAATTGAATTCATGGATTTTTTGGCTAGAACAAAGTTGGAAGATATTGAGGTATAACATGCACGATAACTTTGAGATTCATTTCAAGTCTAGATGGCGTTTTATCCTTTTCAACACATCTTGTGAAAATCACAACAACAATGATGCTTGAATTTCTTTTGGGGATGTAGATATACTTAAGTATGTGGGGAAGGTGTACAAAGAAATATTTTTTCATATATCTCTTGTTCGTTATTCAAAATTATATTAAAGGAAAGAGGTTGAACAAGGACCTACAACTGGGAATTTGGCACTAAATGCAATAGGTACAGGAGTTGGCAGTGACACTAACATAGTTTCAGTTGTTTGGTATGTGAAGCCAATGTCTATGAGGAATGGACTTTCTTCTCATTGGTTCATTGAACCTGAATATCTTTCTCTTATACAGATAATAATTCATCGCCATAGAAGAAGGGACCATGGTATTGAAGGGAATTCAAGAATGCATCTTGGTCAGCTTGGACGACATGTAGATGCATCAAAGGTTGACATTGGCGGTTTTGTAAGTGCAGGGGAAACATTTAAAACCTAGGAAATTAAAAGGAAGCCACCTAATCTCTTGGACTTTGATACTATAAATAAGGTCGCATATATAATGTGATCATTCTATGAGACTCTTGTTAAGGTTTTGGTAGTTCCCAATCGATGTTGGGATGCTACATGATCGCTTAGCATAGAAGCCAAGAGTGTGGTGGTTACTCTTGCAAAAATAATTCATGAATCTTGATGTGGATGAGAATTGTAGCTCATCTAAGTTTTATTCATCACTTTCTTCAAAATGTCACTACCCTAGGAAAGTTGTGGATGAAATGACAACATTTATATATGAAAATTTTAAGTGAATATGCAATATAGGAGTGGTGAATTGTTTCTATTCTCATGGTACAATTAAACATCTTTTGACTAATTTTGAAGCAACAATTCATTTGATATTGACACTACCATTTATCTCACAACAAGGAATGGAAACAAAAAATAGAAATGGTACTGAAAATGGTAAGCTAAAGAATGCACCTTGGTTGTTAGAGGCATTATGAAGCTATTGCAGTTTTTCAAAGTACCTAATGAATTATTCTGTATTGTTAATTGTTCCATCGACTTCATAGATAGTGCAACCTTTTGTTGGAGGCTATGTCACTGTTCCAAGGGATCGAAAGATTTTTTTCCACACTCTACAAGTTCAAGTTCTCAATGTTGTTAGACCTATCTAGATAAATCCAATGCTTTGTCACTGTAGTCCATCTTTGATTACCTTTGTTGTTTCCATTATTACCCATGTATACACTACCATAAGTGATGTTAAAAGAAGCATAAATGGTAGTCTTGAAAGCACAAGACAATTTTTTATAGGTCATCCACCAAATGAGGTTGTCATTTCTATGATGGTTGACATGGGATTTCCAAGGTCCAGGGCAGAGGAAGCATTGAGGCGTGTTGAAACAAATAGTGTTGAATTGGCTATGGAGTGGCTCTTTATTCATCCAAAGGATTCAGTGAAAGAAGATGATGAACCTTCCCAAGCTCTTGCATTGTCACTGGGTAGTTCCGAGATTCCCAAATACAATTTCAATGTAAAAATAAGAGATGTTTCTAATGAAGAGAAATATCCAAAAAATCCTCCTATTGAGGATATCTCAAATACGTGTATGAATCTATTAGAAAGTACATATGTGATTGACTTTTCCATGACTTTTTTTCTTGTAACTTTGTGCAAACAAAACAAAGGCTAGTAGTATCTAAGATTTGTTTAATTTCTTAGTCAACAACTAAATCTTTATAGGTGGATGGATCTGAAAAAGGCACTAGTCCATTATCAATTATTTCTCATATTTTTGTATTATTTTGGAGTGAAGATAACAATATTAGAGATATAAGAGTCAAGAATTGACTTGTTGGTATACATTGGACTTATTGAAAAAAATTACGACAAATAACCTGAAAGGGGAAAAAGTTTCAGTTCCCAAGTGGGTGACTACATTATCGTTCATACTTGACCATATGCTGCAATGCAAAATCCCACTTACTACGGATTCCCATAATATTGGTGCTTTGGGAGGAACTTCACTTGTCTCTAGTTCTGAAGATATAACTTTAGCTAGTGCAGGTGTTCTAAATAACAGTAAAAAAAATCTTCCTTGGATGGAAACAATAAAGGCAATAGTCCATTCATGAATATTTTGTGAAATCCTTCGGGATACATGAAAACAGATGAATGATATATAGTAATGACTATATCTTGAAAATACTCGAAACTACACCTTCGAACAATTATAGTTCAGGTGGTTCTTTGGTTGTGTGTGACATAGAAAGTCACATTCAATGGCAACATAGTTTCTTGAGAGAGGTGGATTGTCTTCTCTTTTGAGCCTTCCTAGAAGTTGTTTTTTCCCAAGTTTTGATAGTGTGGAAGTTGCTATTATACGCCATCTTCTTGAGGATCCTCAAACTCCTTAGATTGTTATAGAGGTAGAGATACGAAAGACTCTAATGAACTTGTTAAGTCATCATTATGGTCGTGTTTCTCATTGAACATTCTTGACATCTATGACTCTTTTCATTTATTGAGATCCAACAATTTTCATGCTAGTTGTTGGTATGGTTTGTTAGTTACAAACATTGACGGGTAAGAAAAATATCATCTTGTCAAAGGAGGAGGATAAATATAAAGGTAAATAGAGGGAGAAATTGAAGGAAAAGGATAAAGGTAAAGAGAAAGTCAAAGTTTCTGGGAAGGCTAAAGCAGGTATTCCATTTGTTTATTTTGGTTGGGTGCCTGATGTAAGAAAGCCACATTAGAAGTTAGCATTTATATGCATATACATTGGGGCCTTTATGAGGAGGTGTATTTCTTATGGAACCTAAGGATCATGGAAATTTGGGGCATTTTACCCACCCACATGTATGTGTAACCATAGGAGATTTTTTTTCTTCTATGATGCAATTTTCTAGGCAATTGTCATACATTACTTATTATAGTTCGTCTTTTCATTTCCATTTGTTTTGCCAAGTTGACATGATTGTGCCTAAGATTTTCTTGAAGGTTGAATACTATGTTCATAAGGTGTTCTTTATATGGTGACTTTTTATTTGCTTTTTTTTATACAGGTCATCTGGCCACATAGTGACCACCATTGTCCAACTGAAGAAAACTTGTTTGAGTTTCTTGGTTTTTTTTTTCTGAAAAAATGGCATTGGAATTGTTGATGTTAAGGTATATGTTGTATAAATCCTTTATAGTCTACTTCATTTTATATTCCACTATTTTTCGTTTTCATGTCTTATACTTGATATTATATATTATTTCATTTTCAGAAGAGGAACATAGTATTGATCGTAAGAAGGAATGGAAAAAAGAGGAGAACAATAAAATTGGAGTAACAAATGTAGAAAGAGAGAGAGAATATATGTGGTCTAGTGATACCCTTAAAGACAATATATTGCATGAGACACACACATACAAAACTGATGGTCAAGTCTTTAGAGTTGGTGAATTTACTTGCAATGCCTTAACAATGCCAAGTTAATGTTTTGAAGTGATGAAATAATATTTAATGTGTAAATTGTAGTCCAACCAATATTAAGTTGGAAACTCATATTGTAATACTTGACATTTCATATAATATAAATTTTGGTTCAAATTATTTAGAGTTGTACTTCATATTATTTCGTATTGGAATTAACATATGTATCTTTACATTTTCTTATTAGATGAACATGGCATTTTTTTAATTTAGTCACAAAATCATTTAAGTTAATATATGTTGATTAATAATGAACACAAAATCAATCTAAAACTACTAAATTAGTAGTTTATATTGATTAATAATGAAACAAATAAAATTTATGTACAACGAATAAATTAGTCATTTGTAATGATTATTAATGAAAGTATATGAAATCAATATAAAATACTAAATCAGTTGTTTATATAATGAATATGAAACTACCAAAAAAATATAAATGGCCACTGTAAACTATAAATTTGTGATTACAACTCAAGATTAAATTTTGCGTATATACAACTATTAGTAGATAATTTACAATATCTTATAACATGACCGAAATTTAGTCATATTTCTTTGGTCCTTAATTGGTTTAAAACAACGACTAAAATTTTCATATATATGACTATTAGTAGCTAATTTGAAGTATCTTATAACATGACCAACATTTTGGTCATATTTCTTTGGCCATTAATTGGTTTTCTCGGGTGTTTATGTAGTAGTATAATCTGTTGTGTATTTGGTCATTAATTGTGACATTTAATGACTAAATCAATGATTAAATTTATGAGCAAATTTATGACTAAATATACTACTTGTCAATACAATTGAGACATTCAATTAATGATTAAGAGAAATATGACTAAAGGTTGGTCGCGTTACAAGATACTGTCAATGAGCCACTATTGCTCACCGATTGAAAAAAGGTCGTTTATATGAAAATTTTAGTTTTTTTTAGTAACTAATTAGCCATTTTGTACTAGTGGATGCCACCTTTGGTGATGTTCAGTTTTTAGTGGTTGAGGTACTTTTGACCATCGCAATTGAGCTTGTGGTGACATTTTTTTACCCTCAAGAATATCTTTTTTTCTTATAGTGGCCTTTTTAGAAATTCATGTAGAACATATGAAGTCTCACCTGAGGCACCTATGGGGGGTTGCGAGAACCTATTTTTTGCAGCTTGAAGGGGAATGGGAATATTCCCTAGACATCATCCTACCATGTCCAATATAAAATTTACACACAAGATAACCGTCATAGTTCCTGATGGAAAATACAAATCATTCTTAAAAATAAAAATTTAAAAGAAAAGGGGTGCACCAATTATCCTTGGCCACACACTACGCTCATTCAACCAGTAATACTGCAACTAAACACTACACACAAAAGAGACTACCATGCAACCATAGAACACAAATATATGGAAGTCTAAAACTAATTTATATTACTAAAAAATGGTGCCAGTTGTACTACATATTCTCTTAGTATAGAGTTCCTCTCGACCCACCAGCCTAGTTCAATAGTACACAATTACAAAGTTATAAGCTAATCATCTCACTAACTAGCTAACTAATTGAACAACCCACAAAGAGAGAAACAAAATAACAGAACATAGGACACAAAACATAACATAATAGAACAAAACCCTTAATCATGTCAGCTTTTGATGACTTATATAAAATTACATGAAGTGACCATGGGAAATACTTTTCGTAAAACTCATACTATGGGCAGTTAAGCTATTATTTACTAAAACTAGAGGGTGAATGTATGAAGATGGGTTACACTTTTGTGCCAAATGTGGCGATGAAATTTCAAGTTTTTCCTCTTTTATCGAATTGAAGCCTTCAAAATTCATATAAGCATTGTGAATTTTGATTTGAAGTGAAAAGATAATATGTGAAGAAATATGTTTTTGTCCTAATGATATTTTTTGCAACAAATATTAGTTTCTTACAATCTCTCAATTTTCCTTTAAATGCAATACTTGTCCTTGCAAATTTTCGCACATCATAAGAGGTATGTGTGTGTTCACGTAGCATAACTTAATATATATATATATATATATAAATATATATATATATATATATATATATATATATATATATATATATATATATATATATATATATAATCATGATCTAGATGGAGAGAACTAAGTTTTTCATGTTAAAAATTTATTTTTTTATGCAAAATTTAATTTTTTTTTATTTTTCAAAGTTGGCGAAGTAATATTTCAATTGCATTTTTGAGACACATGTGTTCGCATAATATTTTTTTCAACTCTTTAAATAGATTGAAAAACAAAGAGTACCCTTTTAAAGAGGAATCATAAACGAAGATAGTGTTATTTTTGAAATTTTTTCATTTTATATATTTATGTTATTGATATTCAACCTGTTTGAAATTGTGAAAGATAAGTTCAAGTATTATGTTTAGAAGGAATTAGATTAAAAATATCAAATGAATTTGAAAGTGTCAAACTAATATGCCATTCGATAGAGGATTCTTTCACAAATCCAACACGATAAACTTCACTAATTAAGGACATATTATGCCCTAAATCTATTAGGGTACAAAATGGGGTTGTAGAGAATCTACAGAAGGGGTGTTAAAGTTGTGATTTTTAGGACCTCAAGAGCTCGATCAAGTTCTTAAAACACTTGATTGAGCGATTGATTTTGAAATTCAGATAGCTCGATTGAGCCCTTAACACGGTTAAATAATGGCTCGATATAGCTTTAAAGCTCGATCTAGCCTATAGCTCGATCTAGCTTTAAGGCTAGATCTATCCTATAGCTAGATCTAGATTTAAGGCTAGATCTAGCTTTAAGGCTCAACCGAGCTTTAAGGCTTGATTGAGCCACTTTTTTTAATTCCATGCATGTGTGGTATTGGCGGGAAATTTAAAAAACATGGCTCAATCGAGCTTTTAGATAACCTTGAGTTACATTCTTTAAGCCCTCAAACAACTTGATCGAGGGCTCAAATATTGCTCGATCGAGTTCTTAACATAGCTTGATCGAACTATTTCTCTTACCCAAAACACACCCTATCTTGCTAAAAGGCGTAACCCAACTCCATGCACTCACCTTGGATTAATTAAAAACATGGGCATTTGGAATTCAATATTTGGTGATTTCCCACCTAGTAGCTTCCTCTGTTCCGTGTCGACGTTGACCACACATTTCTCCACTACTAACAATGTGCTCGACCATGTTTGCACAATGTTTCAATGATTTGTTCTTTTCTCCTATGTCTGCATGTGTGCAACCAAAACTGCTCCATAACTTGCCTCCAACAAGAGGCCACTTGGTTAGTTATCCTTGGAGGTTGAATAAAGGATGATTTGGATTATATATGGTATATTGATCATGGAGATGATGAGAATCCAATGAAAATATAATGAAGCAATTTGCATAATCAACCATGAAAATGTGAACTAATAAGAGTCGAGGGTAATGGGCAAATCTTATGAGGAGAAAGAGGTACGAGGCCCTTTCTCTAAGGTGAAAATTATATCGACTCCTAATATTTGGGGAAAATTTGCATGAATGTTGATAATGCAAGTGGTGACAAAACTGTTACAACCCATGATGGTGTAGTGCTTCTAGCTAGTGGAAATTGAATGGATATGGAACTAGGTAAAGTTGCATGCTATGCTAGAAAAGGAAGCCCTAGAAGTATGTTTAGATGTAAATCACTAGAAATAATAAAATATGTAGAGGAATCATTTACTTTTTATTGTTTTACCCATTTCAATAATGAATTTTATGGTGCACAAGAATACACAAAGTCATACACATATTACAAATTATTATTATTATTATTATTATACTAAACACTAGCAAACCATATTTTAATGCTTAACTTAATAATTTGGCCTCAAATATTTTATTAATTTTAGAAATATATAAACATTAACACTAATTTTTTTTATTAATTTTAGAAATATATAAACATTATCACTAAAACAAAATATGTAAAAATAGTGACATACACTATCTAAGTGCTATTGTGACATACACTATCTAAGTGCTATGTAATAATAGTTTCATTGTTGCAAACATGGTCAATAAGTTTGTTCCTATTTTTTAACTATAGGCATTGAATAGAGAAGAGTTAAATTCCCTACGTATTTTATCTATTAGAAAAATGTAAAAAGAATTAAAAAAAATTCTACAAACAAAGGAAATAGATCCGCAGTGATTATCAAAAGAAAGAAAGAGAACAAATCTCTAGCGTCGTTAGAAAAGCTTAAAGAAAAAGAAAATAATCTCTTATAATAACGGCAGAATCCAAAAGAAAAATGAGAAAAATGACTGCAATAAGATTTAATATAAATGGAATTAAAAAAAAAATTAATAAAACAAAACTGTGTTTTAATACAAATACATATTTACGTATAACAATATTTACGTATAACAATTTTTGATACAAAATGATATAGTATTTTTATTTCCCTGTACGGAGGGGAAACATGGAAGGAGATCTGTCTTCTCGAAATCCTGAGGACAAAAATTGAGAGGAGAACAGCTGACCTGCGTCTATTTATATCAAGGTTCATGTCTCCTTCTTTCAATATTCTGTCATTCTTTTTCTACCTTTCTGATTTGTCCTAATGATGGACCCCCTTTGGGGTTTGAAACCTCGACACAATGAACAAAAAACTGTGGACAATCCGGATCACACCACTGCAAAAAACTTCCACGGAAGCCTTAAATTAAATATTACAGATTTATTAAATACAAAATAATATAAAAATATATTTTCTGTATTTAGATTTTTGTAATTGATAATGAATACGGTTGTTATTTGAAATTATAGTCTTTACATTGCTCTCTATTAAAGCTTTTCTTATGATATGTCTTTTCATATAATCTTTATGATGAACCATCCTTATTAGTGGCCAAAAATTTCTCTTATATATTTTTTATCAAAAAACTTTGCTTAATAATATACTTTATCTACACCTTTTTTTTAATTACATATAATCCTATTTTATTATTATTTTCAATTAATTACTCCATACTATTTAGTTTACATTTCTTCATATTTCAACAGGTAAACCAAAGTAGGGGATGATCTATAGCATAATGCTCTTAAATGTTTGTAATCCGTAGGGATGTTGGCATACGGGTAGCAAAAGGTATTTGAATAAGACGTTTGGAAAAGTATACACAATGAAATAGACTATGGCATTATTGAATTGAGGCTTCTGTGATCCATATCAGGTTTACAAGAGATTTTTCGGCGTAAATCACAAGATCTATCATTTATCACGTGTTTCGAACCAACTAGTATAGCATGTTATAATTAATGTTGTCTTACTTCTCAAAAACAACCTTTCTATATAAGAATCGTTGACTTAGACATATGGACAAAATCTAAGAGAATGCTTGAGAATACTTCTTCTTTAATGTTCAATCCTGTTTTGCGTCTCTAAACAACCTTTGTATATAAGAATCGTTGACTTGCACATATTTACAAAATCTAAGAAAATACTTTTCTTTCGGCCGTGTGAAAGGAGGTGAAGTTGTTTACATCGTAGCCGTCGTACATATTTGTTTGGATGGTGAAAAAATTCAAATGAAAATAAGAATGCACACTTTATTGATATTAATTTTCTTTTAAGGGACAAGCATCGATTTGATATGACATAAGGTGATATTAACGCGTATTATGACTTTATATTTTCTTAATGTTTTTTCATAATTATCAAATGGCATTAACGTCAGATAACATTGAATTGGTTTGATATGAACAGTGATTTAAAATATTGTTTTAAATCTTAGGTTTTAAATGTTTTTTATTATATTAAGATAGGATTTTTATAATTTAATTTTAAGATTTTAATAAATTTATATAATGTATATTAATTTTTTGGATTAATTATATCGTTGGGATTGAGTCGACATTTTGAACCAACTAATGTGGTTTATCCTTAGGACAAGGTGAGAAATTACTGGATCTGAAGGAATAAATAGCATGGATGCATCATTGCCCAAAGTTAGCCGTTAGAAAAAATATGGGCAAACACTGGAATCAATGATGTATCCCTACATCTTTTGAGAAATGTCAAATCTGCTTTCTTCTTAGCAACTTGCAGTCGTGTCCGTTCAAATTGACGAGCCTTTTCATCCATTTCCCTTTCGTATAGGGTGATAATGTTAGATCTAAGACTTTTCTGATCCATAATGTATATATCAGTCTTTCGAATTAATAACATCGTTGGGATTGGGTCGTTTTGAACCAACTAATGTGATTCATTCTCAGGACAAGGTGAGAAATCACTGGATTTGAAGGAATAAATAGCATGGATGCATCATTGCCCAGAGTTAGTCATTAGTTGATTCAAACCAAGTAACGACTAAATTTGGGCAATGATGCATCCATGCTATTTATTCCTTTAGATCCAACGATTTCTCACCTCGAACCAAGTAACAACTAACTCTGGTCAATGATGCATCCATGCTATTTATTCCTTCAGATCCAATGATTTCTTACCTTGTCTTGAGGATGAACCACATTAGTTGGTTCGAAATGTCAGTCCAATCCCAACGATGTTATTAATTCGAAAGACTAATGTATACATTATGGATCACAAAAGTCTTAGATCTAACATTATCACCCTATACGGAAGAGAAATGGCTGACAAGGCTCGTCAATTTGAAAGGGCATGACTACAAGTTGCTAAGAAGAAATTAGATTTTGACGTTTCTCAAAAGATGTAGTGATGCATCATTGATTGTAGTGTTTGCTCATATTTTTTTCCTAACGGCTAACTTTGGTCAATGATGCAGCCATGCTATTTATTCCTTCAGATCTAGTGATTTCTCACCTTGTCCTGAGGATGAACCACACTACTTGGTTCGAAACGTCGACCCAATCCCAACGATATGATTAATCTGAAAGACTGATATATACATTATGGATCACAAAAGTCTTAGATCTAATATTATCACCCTATACGAAAGGGAAAAGGCTAACAAGGCTCATCAATTTGAATGGGCACAACTGCAAGCTGCTAAGAAGAAATCAGATCTAACATTTCTCAAAAGATGTAGGGATGCGTCATTGATTCCAGTGTTTGCCCATATTTTTTATAATAGCTAACTCTGGACAATGATGCATCCATGCTATTTATTTCTTCAGATCTAGTGATTTCTCACCTTGTCCTGAGGATGAACCACATTAATTGGTTCAAAATGTCGACCTAATCCCAACGATGTGATTCATACGAAAAACTCATATATTCATTATGGATCACAAAAATCGTAGATCTAAATTAAATAATATTAAAATATTATTATTAATAAAAAATTTAATTATTTAATTTAAATAGAATGTTTCAATATTTATTTTTAATTTTAAAATATTATTGAAAAGAGGTATGTCTAATTGAGTATGTTAGATATATTGTAATGTAAGTGTTTAACATTTTGACCAAGTCAAATTAAATAAATTTAAAAATAAAATAAAAAGATAAATGTATTATAAATCTTTTAATTAAGTGAAAATAAAATAAAAATAACTCTCAAAATAACAAATAACTCATGGTATTGAGAACTTGGTATTGACTCATGGTATTCATGTGGAATATAGCCTATTTAAATGAGAAATTAAACTAGCCTAGATCCATCTTAACTTTGGATCTACCAAGGGCCGAGGGGGATCAAATCTCTTTTCACTCTAAAAGAGGTATGCATGTCAAGATATTTGACCCCTGTTGGCTCTTTATTTGGATATGAAGGATCTAGGCTGATATTAATTTATTTTACTTAATTGCATTGAGATATAATTTCATCAAAACTTTTCGGGATAAATCACATCGCTAATTTAGGGTCGACGCATTTCAAACCCCTACATAGGTTCATCATCAGGACAAGGATGGAGAGCAAGATCAACAATCAAATACTTATAATAGAAGTGCAACTGTAAAATCCTAACAATCATTAAGATAAATAATATAATAAAAATGGTACATTATAGTGAGTCTAAAAAATAATTAAAATAATAATTTATTATTCGATAAATTAATATTTTATTTATTTAATTATTATTTTTAATTAAAGAAACATCTAGAAACCTTAAGACTTAGTCATAATAAAATAAAACTAAAAATAAAAATAAAAAATAAAAAAAGTTAAATTCTCCAATTGAGTATGGTAGATATGTTATAATGTCTTGTTTAACATTTTAACTTTGGATCGCATAAGAGGGATCGAACCTCTTGAGATGAAATCCTCTTTTAGAGTGAAAAGAGATTTGATCACTCTCAACACTTGGTAAACCTAGATTTAAGATGGAGCTAGGTTGGTTTATATAAGATGATTGTCCTAGGGTGTAAATCAATTAGTGATTGTCACCATATGAAGTATTATGTAAACTAAGAGATCCCAAGTTCAATTGCCCCAAAGTAACCTCGTCTATGGAGAGGAGGATTGTCATAGCCCCATAGGTGTAGTGGTAGCGACTAGAATCAATAGGAATCTACCCCGAACTGCTATTTTCAGCAATGCTATTTATAACACTAACTAAAATAGGAATCTACCCCGAACTGCTATTTTCAGCAATGCTATTTATAACACTTCCATTTTTCATTCCTTGTAGCTATGTCCAACACTGGTACCTGAACTGTTGTTAATAGCAGTGCTATTTTTAGCATTTCTTGTTGCCAATTTCAACAGTTATGCACTTTTCTCTCGAAGAGATATTTATTGTTTTTCTTCTCCTCTTTCCATTACAATGGTGTTCTAACCTTAGTGCAGGTCTGTCGATTTTTTTGTTTTTTTAATGAAGTGGTGGCAACTAATTGGAAGTGATATTTTTTATTATGTTTATAAACATATTTATTTTGGAATAATGTTTCCTCGATTTTAGTCTAATTATAAATAATTATTGGATGGAAAATAGGAATTTAATCTCACCTAATATTATATAATATTTTTCGTAGTAGTCACAAACGAAAAGTTGATATCTATATCAAAAGTAGCTATGTGTTTTTTACTCTTTGCATGTCCTCACATAGACTTCATGTTTGCTTTTCCTCCGCTAATTAACTCAAGATGAATTAATTAATTAATTTACAAATAGCTACTAAAATCAAATTCCAATTTTACTTCACTATTTTAGTTCAAGGACTAATTAAAATAGGAATCTACCTCGAACTGCTATTTTCAGCAATGCTATTTATAGCACTTCCATTTTTCATTCTTTGTTGCTATGTCCAACACTGGTACTTGAACTGTTGTTAATAGCAGTGCTATTTTTAGCATTTCTTGTTGCCATTTTCAACAGTTATGCACTTTTCTCTCGAAGAGATATTTATTGTTTTTTCTTCTCCTCTTTCCATTACAATGGTGTTCTAACCTTAGTGGAGGTCTGTTGATTTTTTGGTTTTTTTAATGAAGTGGTGGCAATTAATTGGAAGTTATATTTTTTATTATGTTTATAAACATATTTATTTTGGAATAATGTTTCCTCGATTTTAGTTTAATTATAAATAATTACTGGATGGAAAATAGGAATTTAATCTCACCTAATATTATATAATATTTTTCCTAGTAGTCACAAACTAAAAGTTGATATGTATCTCAAAAGTAGCTATGTGTTTTTTACTCTTTTAATTAAATTGATTAATTAAGAAAAAATACGAACAAGTGTCATATGAAATGACCTATGTTTTTTTAGGCATGTGGTATTGATAAGCCATGGTATTGGCCCATGGTATTTTAAGAATCTCTAGATTAATTTAGCATGAATCTCCATGGCTACGAATCTTGTTATATGTTTTTTAGAAGATAATTTTTAGTCCATATACTCATTCTTGTTTTTTCTTGTTTTTGTGGGGTAAATGGATATTTTCATTAATCGGGAGAAGGCTACACATAGATTCGATTTTCAAACAAGCACTAACATCCAGGACATTCTCGAGAATAACAAGTTTCCTACCCATAATAGACCATTAGATGAAAAAAATTTACTAAGATAATCATGACTACATAGAGACTTATTGAAGGCTCAAGATTTTGAGGGAGAAAATGCCTCTGACATTGGCATAATGGTCTGTGAGTTTACTAATTATTCAAAGTAGTCTTGGATGAGCACCTTATTTTACATTGGGCTTCATTTTTTGGCTTCTTGTGGCATCGTTTTTTGACTTCTTTGAATTTCCTAGAGAGCACCTTGAAATCCCTCATTTCAGCCCCAAGATTGGACAATTTGAAAAACTCAAACGAAGCTAGTTTATTTCTTTGCTTCTAAGGTAGGCATTGTACATAGTCCTAGCCTGATGAGCTGATACGCCCTTCATACCCTTTCCATGCCATTATACCACAAGGAAAATCAATTGTGGGTCATCCAGGTCCATATGCACCTACTCGATAGGATTCAATATAGGGTTATGGCATTTTCTTTCTGCATACAACATGCTTGATTGAATGATATCTTGCTCTTGAGACTCCTTTAGAAAGGAAAGAAACTCAAAATTATTTATAGATCTAGGGATCTAGTCGAATATTTGAGATACCATGAGCACTCAATTTTCTTCTTCTTTGGAGGAATTTTTCTGAATCATCTTGTTCTTTCTAAGAAGGGTATTCTTAAGGTGATTTCTTAGTATTCACTAGAAAATCCATAATAGGATGCCTATATTCATGAAAATATATAAATGCAAAGGGGACATGTTCATATTCTAGATACTTCTTCCAAACATTATCCTAATAATAAATATCTATGGAGGTTGTATGAGGCTGTGAGATATTCATGTAAACATATATTCAAACATATAATGTATACGAACCTCTCTTAATAGCCTTTGATAATTTGAAAATTTTGTTAATGTTGTTATTGATTCTTTCAAGGTTTTCCTCCTCCCAATATTCCTTGGGAAGATAAAAGATGCATATCGACATCGCGATAGCAAGGAAGTCTTCATTCTCTAGATTATATTGCTCATTTGAAAATCACAGTAAGAGACCTACATTGTTAGGAAAATAGAGCCCTCCTTCAAATGCCCTTGATATGTCTTTGAAGTTAGAGAGAATGATTATGAAGAACGCTTTTTCCCTAACTCCAATTCTATTTCACCCTCGATGTTCCATTTATTTCAAATCCACCTAATGAGAGACTTATTAGATTGCAATAGTATAATGAATTTGTAGAGTGTGACTATGCATTTATTGGATATATTATTCGATTCTTTTAGCTTTAACCCCATATTTTGGATCTTGCACTGCTTTTGGAGGTGAAGCGATGGATATCTAGTTTTCCAAGATGCGCCGAAAGGAGGTTTTGCTGTGAAACTAGAAACCACACTTTGCCTAGCTGCTCTCTGAAAAAGATGTGAAAGATGAGGAGATTGAAGAGGAATACTAGTAAATCTAGAATCATTATGAACTCCTAAAACAATATGGCTAAAGAACGGGTTAGATCTCGTGTCAAGGAACGAAGGAGCCAAGCATGGATAGCTATGTAGAAGAAACCCCGAAATTTCCACAGTAGAAAAAAATCCCAAATTATGGTGTCATGTATACTTATTATTGTTATAATAATAATAATAAAATAATTTAAAATAAAATTATAATTTAGTTAACTTTTGTGTTTGTTTAATGCCATGCAAGATGTATTATAAAGTAAGTCTTTTAAAGTTTAGCATGGATTAATAGCTATAATATTTTAATAGCCATTTCATATATATAAGTACACTAGTTTACATTAAAATTTAAAATTCCAAAAAAAGAGAAAAAGAAAATATATTCAAATTTCAATCTAAAACATTTGATTTAATTCAATATATACTAGTTTATCAATATAATTAAAAAATAATTTAATATTCTATTATAATTAAAATATTATAATATTAATTTTAAATAAAATATCTTCAATATCAATTATATAAAAATATAAATAAAAACCAAAACCAAATTACAATGTGAAAGCATGAAAGCATCCGAACAGATCATGGTCTGGTCCTTCATTACTGGAGAAGAAACATAAATGACGTATAGGTTAGTATCTGGACCATATATTGCGACCGGCTTTCAAACAGATCATGGTCCTTGATTACCAGAGAAGAAACATAGATGACGTATCGGTTAGTATCTGGACCATATATTGGGACCGCAAACAACTGTCAATCCATTTGGAGAGAGAATTTTAAATCGCTTCCGAAAGCATTATTTCGAAATCCAACTGAATACTTCCACAATAAGATTATTCAAAACGTATTTTCGTATTTGCGTAGAAATTTCCATGATCATTCCGAGCGCACTGTGTTGTGCCAGACAATGGCAGATCATTGTCATAATCCTAAGAGCGCATGTGTTCTGATGACGAGGTTGTTGGAATTTAATTCCAACTGCAACACAATAACTCCTGATCCGAAATCTAATCTTCTACAGATATTTCAGATTGTTCGAAGCCGCAAAGTCTTCTGATATTTTGCACATTGATGAGCATTAAATGCGAAGAACTTAATTCCCCTGCAACCGCCGACTTGTTTTCTTGAGAAAGGCATCACCGCTTGCTGTAATTAATACGCAGATAAGCGTTACAGGATATTTTGGTTATTTTATTGTTTAAACTCAGATATTTATTTTCTTTATAAATGTAATGAACAACAGTTTTGTTTTTTAAGAGATTGAACAACAGTTATGTTTTTGTACTCTGAGAGAAAGAGAGAAGGTGAGAAGAACAATAGTGAGTCTCTTCTGTAAACGCACAGCAGTGCTGAACCTGCAATTTTCTGAGATAGAGAAAATTGGTTTCTGGAACTGAAGTGTTCCTTTTTGTAATCCCTCTGTCTAGAGGAAGACGAATTTGTATCAGCTTGTTTACTGTTTATGAATACAAATTTACTGTTTAGCTTGTTTACTGTTGCTGTTACACCAAGCGTCAAAATCATGTTGCTATTACACGGTAAGTCTAAAAGTGACTTGACGTCAATTGTTTTACGTTATTGTTACACCAAGTGTCAATCATCTTATGTTGTAAGTCAAAAAGTGACTTGACATCAAAAACACGTTGCCGTTACACCGTAAGTCAAAAAGTGACTTGACGTCAAAAATCACGTTGCTGCAACACCACGATCAACGTTGCTGCAACACCAAATTCTGTTGCTGCAACACCGTTTCCAGTAAACAATTTTCTATTTTTTCTGTGTTAACAAAACAGAGTGTTGTTCAGCATTTCCGCAACACCAAACCCTGTTGCTGCAACACCATTTCCAGGAAAACGATTTTTTCAGTTTTCTGTGTAGAAACAGAGTAAAAAACAGAGCGTTTTTTTTTGTCTGTCTGTTATGGAATTTAGCAGAAAATTCCAACATGGTATCAGAGCTAGTCTAGGCACTCAGTGAGTCAAAAACAGAGTTTGCTTTTCACTGTAGGAGTTGTAAGAAACTTATTGAGCAGATTTTTTTCAGCAGAGAAATTTTTTGCTTGTTTTTAATTTTACAGTCAGTATCTCCTCTTTACCTACATAGAGTTAAGATGGCAGATGCTGGAACAGGTTTGACAAATTCCCAACTGCCACAGTTTAATGGGAAAAATCACAGTTATTGGTCCATAACAATGAAAGCATTTTTTGCTTCTCAAGGAATATGGGAGCTGGTTGAAGCTGGCTATGTTGAACCTGTAGATGCAACAACATTGGCTGCTTTGACAGTAGCAGAAAGAGACCAGTTGAAGAGCGACGGGAAGAAGGATGCCAAAGCCCTCTCTTTCCTCTTCAAATCAGTACATGAAAGTGTTTTTCCACGGATTGCAGCAGCAACAAAATCCAAAGAGGCATGGGATATTCTCAAAACTGCCTATCAAGGCATGGAGAAGGTGAAGACTGCAAAGTTGCAGATGTTGAGGAGAAACTTTGAAACACTCAGCATGAAGGAATCTGATACAATATATTCATTCTTCACTTAGGTTATTGGGCTGATAACCCAGATAAGGTCTTATGGTGAAATTCTTGAAGAAAGAAGGATCGTAGAGAAGATCTTGAGATGTTTACCCTCAAGGTTTGAAGCTGTTGTGGTAGAAATAGAAGAAACAAAAGATCTCTCACAGTTCACGGTAGATGAACTGAGTGCTTCTCTTATGTCTCATGAACACAGACTAAGTAGAGGAACAGATTCCTCTTTTGAGAAAGCATTCAAGACTCAGATGTATTTCAACCAAAGAAAAAGTAGAGGCAGAGTAAATAACAGAGGTCGTGGAAGAAGCCAAAACAGAGGCATATATTATCCTGCAAGCATAAGCGGAAGGAGCTGCAATCAGAACGAAGATGAAGGTTCAAGCAAACAACAAGCTCATGGACAAAGGTATGACAAATCCCAAGTCCAATGTCATTATTGTAAGAAATATGGGCACTATGCGAATGAATGTAGAAAAAAACAAAATGACATGAATAGTAGGCAGAATGCTAATTTTGTAAATGAAGAAAATAAGAATCCAAAGAATGTGTTATTAACATGTAACATTGCACAAGACAAACAAGAAGATTTTTGGTTCTTAGACTCGGGTTGTAGTAATCACGTGACTGAAAATATTGCAATGTTTGCCAATCTAGATGAAAATGTGAAATCTGAGGTAACAGCAGGGACTGATAGTAAGATATCTGTCAAGGGTAAGGGCAGAGTCAGTATCCGAGCAAGAAATGGAGAACAGATGATTGTGCCAGAGGTATACTATGTACCTGGTCTGAAATGTAATCTTTTGAGCAATGGACAACTCATTGACAAAGGTTACAACGTGTTCTTCAAGGATGATACATGTACAGTCAGAGACATACCTCCAAGTAAGAAGATCATTGCACAGGTGTAGATGACCAGCAATAGAATGTTTCCTCTCAATTTCAGGGCATATTTGAAGGAAGGAAGAACTATTGCGGCTGTAACACAAGAAGTCTTTCAGGAACAAGTGAAAGATGAAAATTGGTTGTGGCACTTGAGATTTGGACATCTCAATTTCGGAGGCTTGAATTTGTTGCAGAGAAAGGGAATGGTAAAAGGACTGCCATTGATTGAAAAGCCGGATAGCCTTTGTGAAGGCTACATCTTGGGCAAGCAACACAAAGAAAGATTTCCAGCAAGAAAGAGTATAAGGGCAAAAGCACCCTTGGAAATTGTTCACTCCGATGGATGTGGACTGATGCAAATACCATCATTTGCTGGAAATAGATATGTTTTAACTTTCATTGATGATTACACCAGAAAGACATGGGTGTATATGCTGAAATAGAAGAGTGAAGTGTTTGAGAAATTTTGCCACTTCAAAACTCTTGTTGAGAAGCAGTGTGGGCATTATATCAAAGTGCTCAGAACAGATAGAGGAGGAGAATACATCTCCCAAGATTTTCTGCGTTTTTGCAGAGAGAATGGCATACAAAAGCAGTTTACAGCAAGGTATACACCTCAGCAAAACGGTGTTGCCAAAAGAAAGAATAGGACCATTCTTGACATGGTTAGAAGTATGCTGAAGGCAAAACACTTGCCTCATGAGTATTGGGCAGAAGCTGTCACTTGCGCAGTTTACATATTGAATAGATGTCCAACTAAAGCTGTCATGAATAGAATACCAGAAGAAGCATGGAGTGGTCAAAAGCAAACAGTCACTCACATGAGAGTATTCGGTTGTGTAGCTTATGCACATGTACCGGATCAGCTAAGGAGAAAGCTTGATAGTAAGGGGGAGAAGTGTATGTTTGTTGGCTATTGTGATGAGTCAAAAGCATACAAACTCTATAATCCATCCACTAAGAAATTGATTGTAAGCAGGGATGTGCAGTTCATTGAAGATGAAACTTGGGATGGAAGTCTAGAAAAGACAGTGAATGTGAAGACAATTGTGTCTCATGAAGAAGAACAGGAAGGGGCAACAGCAAATAATCCTTCCTTGGTGGTTCCTCCTCCACCACAGCAAATTCAACAAACCACACCACAAGCTAGAATTCGAACAACCTTAAGAAGTCAAGGCAGTGCTTCTTCAAGCACACCACAGGGATCTGAAATACCCTCAAGTTCGGATGGAACTCCAAGCACACCAAGAAGACCAAGATTCAGAAATATGAATGAGATTTATGAACAAGGAGAGGTAAGTACCAATACCGGTCTGAATTCATTATTCGCTTTATATTGTCATGTTGATGACCCAGTTCATTTTGAAGATGCTGTAAATGAAGATAAATGGATTGAAGCAATGAATGAAGAAATTGGTGCAATTGAAAAGAGTAAAACATGGGAGTTAGTGGACCTCCCTAAAGGAAAAAATGAAATTGGATTTAAGTGGGTCTATAAGACCAAAAGTAATGCTGAAGGCAAGATTGACAGGCACAAAGAAAGACTTGTTGTGAAAGGCTACAAGCAGCAACAAGGCAGAGACTATGATGAAACCTTTACCCCAGTAGCAAGGATGGAAACAGTCAGAACAGTGTTGTCTATTGCAGCACAACACAAATGGAATATTTATCAGATGGATGTTAAATCTGCATTCCTGAATGGAGTGTTGAAAGAAGAGGTTTATGTTGAACAACCTCCAGGTTATGAAGTTGCTGGCCAAGAGCATAAAGTTTGCAAACTGAAGAAGGCTCTTTATGGGCTGAAGCAAGCTCCAAGAGCATGGTATAGCAGAATAGATGCTTCTCTCATTGTTGATTTTAAAGCAGTCATGAAAAGTGAATTTGAAATGACTGACTTGGGCTTCTTAAGATATTTTTTTGGAATTGAAGTAGACCAAAGTGAAAATGGTGTTTTCATTTCTCAAGATAAATATGTAGAAGCTGCGTTGAAGAGATTTAACATGCAGAACAACAAGGCAGCTGTGACTCCAACTGTAATGGGGTTGAAATTGACCAAAGAAGACAGCAGCAAGGATTTTGATCCAAAATTGTACAAAAGCATAGTTGGCAGCCTCATGTACTTGACTGCAACTAGGCCAGACATTATGCACGCTGTGAGTTTAATCTCCAGATTTATGGAAAGACCGAAAGAGACTCATTGGCAGGCAGCCAAGAAGATTCTAAGGTATGTGAATGGAACGAAGGGGTTTGGTATTTTATACTCCTCTTCTGAAAGTTTCATGTTGACAGGTTACACGGATAGTGATTGGGCTGGAAGTGTTGATGATAGGAAAAACACATCAGGATATGTGTTTCATATGGAATCGAGAGCCATCTCATGGGCTTCCAAGAAGAAACCAGCTGTGGCTTTGTCAACAACAGAGGCAGAGTATGTGGCAGCAACAGCAGCAGTATGCCAAGCAATGTGGCTGAGAAGAGCTCTCAGAGATTTGTGTCATGAACAGGAAAATGGCACAACGATTCACTGTGACAATAGCTTAGCAATAGCTTTGTCTAAAAACTCTGTTTTTCATAAGAGAACAAAGCACATAGATACCAAATTTCAATTCATACGTGAATTGGTTAAGAATGGTGAAATTGTTTTGTAGCACTGTAGAACAGAGCATCATCTAGCTGACATCTTGACAAAACCATTGCCAGAGAAAGGTTTTGATAATTTCAGGAAATGCCTGGGTATGTAGCAGTTGAAATTAAGGGGGAGTGTTGGAATTTAATTCCAACTGCATCACATAAATGCTGAACAAATATTTGATCTACAACAGTTATTTTAGATTGTTCGGTGCCACAAAGTCTTCTGATATTTTTGAGCATTAAATTCAGAAATTAAATCCCCTGTAGACAGCCGTCTTATTTTTGTTGAAAATGCATCACCGCCTTCTGCAATAAATACAAAGATAAATATCAGCAGATATTTTACTTAGTTTACTGTTTAATCATATTTTTATTTTTCCTATAAATGTAACGCACAGTAGTTCTGTTTTTAAGTGCGAGAAGAGTGTAAGAGAATGAACAGCAGTTCTGTTTTCAAGAGAGAAGGTTAGAAGAACAATAGTGAGTCTCTCCTGTAAAAGCACAGCAGTGCTGAACCTCCAATTTTCTGAGATAAAGAAAATTGGTTTCTGGAACTGAAGTGTTTGTGTTGTTATCCCTCTATCAAGAGGAAGACGAATTTGTATCAGTTTGTTTACTGTTTATGAATACAAGTTTACTGTTTAACTTGTTACCTGTTGGTGTTATACCACCTGCATATTTCTGTTACACCAGTTTTTAGTGTTGCTGAGTATTGCTCTATTAAGAGTTTTATTTTAAATTATCAGAAATTTTTCTGTTGCTGCAACACCGTTTCCAGTGAGCAGTTTTCTGTTTTTTCTGTGTTAACAAAAACAGAGTGTCATTTCCTGTTGCTGCAACACCACGATCAGCGTTGCTGCAACACCGAATCATGTTGCTGCAACACCGAATCCTGTTGCTGCAACACCAAGTCCAGAAAACGAAATTTACAGTTTTCTGTGCAGAAACAGAGTATTTTTGTGGTCTGTTTGTTAAGGAATTTAGCAGAAAATTCCAACAATCGTTACAGTCCCGAGCTAGTTGTTAAGTTGCAGCAGCTGCATTCATCAATCTAAACTCGCCTATTACGCTTACTCAGAAGACTGATAATGGTATTACAGAATCGGTGAGACTAAATTGGAACACTATTTACAGCCACATGCCAGAATGCCCAGTACATGGTGCAAAAAAAAATCGCAAGCCACCAAGGATGGGCTAGACTCTATCAATTCGTCCAATGTTTTGTCATATTTAACTTTGAATTCAAAAATACATATTCCATGTTCCAATTCCCATGAACATCTAGAAAGACTGGACACTAACAACCGAAAAAAAAAACCACCCTTTGCTAAGTCCACACCACTGCAAACTCTTCAATGTTTCTTCTTAATTTTCTTAGCAAACTCAGCAAACAATACGAAATCAATGCCGCACTCATCTGCATATTTCAGTTACAAGACAAAGTCCTTCCATGTTCACCTCATATGGTCATGAAATTTCAATTAGAATTCGTATTCACAATCTAAATTTTTTCAATTCACATCCAATCACAAGACTGAGTTTCGATAGCCATTCTCTTTCTCTTTCATGACTTACAAGGGGAAAAGTCAAAAGTAGTTGACATGTAACTGCTACATTAATTCTTACAAAGTTATATTATTTAATTATCAATAAATTAATTAATTGATTAAGCAAGATGAACATAATCTTCAAAAATTTAATACGTTTCTTCCACTGAAACAGTAAGTTACTCATGAGTCATGAATATTAAGTCTGGTCAAAATATACAAGTCATGGCTGAGATTTATTCGACGAATTTTAAACGAAAAAACTAGCTTGCAACCATAAAAGTTCAAATGAAAGTCATGAACGAGCCATGTTGTGAAAGATAAAGCAGCAATGTGGTTTCCAGTTTACTTCAAAGATGAAAAGCATGGTTTACGTATTGTGTTAGGAAGAAATTGTTGGTGATTTTTCTGGCAAAATCCCAAAAACACAAAAAAATAAAACACACAGAGGCAATGCTATGTTTCCTTTACTCCATGATCCTTTTTGAACAGGGAAGCTTAAAAAAAAAATTACTGAGAAAAGAGTATTACACCACCATAAAAGATTTCTATTCATTAAAACAAATTTACTGATACATATTCATCCTCTTTCACTCAGAGGGATTCACCAAAAACTTTTCACCCAAAAAAAATTACTCTGGCTCTGTTACAATTGATTTTTACACTGCTGTGTAAAATCTACATTCACATTTACTGCTGTAAAAATGGTTTTACATTTACAAAACTTATTGTTCCCTTTTCACTGCTGTGTGAAACAATTCATGGTTTTTCTGATACAAGCTTCCCCCATCCTCTTTCACTCAGAGGGATTCACCAAAAACTTTTCACCCAAAAAAAAATTACTCTGGCTCTGTTACAATTGATTTTTACACTGCTGTGTAAAATCTACATTCACATTTACTGCCGTAAAAATGGGTTTACATTTACAAAACTTATTGTTCCCTTTTCACTGCTATGTGAAACAATTCATGGTTTTTCTGATACAAGCTTCCCCCTGGTTTTCTTCTTCACTTCTTGGCCTTCGCTCCTGCACTGCTGTGCGTTCTTGTTTTCACTTACCGAATGGTCAACCACAATTTTTTACATGTTCTGTAAAAACCAAACTTACGCCACACCCGTGAATAATAAAAAAAAACAATAAAATTAAACTATATGACATTGCCCATGCCTCTATTTAATTTACGCCCATACATGCCGTAAAAGAAAATTAAAAATACACCTACCCATATGACAAATATTTAATGAAGGTATGGTCAAAAATAAAACTTGACTTTACTCCACGCAATATTTATTTTACGCAGGTTCGTATGCAACTTGAGATGCCCATCGACCGTTGATTTTCCCTCCTCGAATCGAACGGGTGAGGTGAATATCGGAAGCCCTTCTTAACCGAACTTTACTCCACATAACATTTATTGCAGCCTTGTATCCAACTTTGAACAATCAACGGTGGATAATGATGGAGCACATCAGACGGCGGAGGAGAATATCGGAAGCCACTTTTTAACTGAACTTTACCTTCCGATAAAGTGTTAGAGGGTGATGTCACGCCTCATCCACGCGTCAACTCTAAATTGTATTGGAGCTCTTGTGTACGGAAACTACCTTCACGCAAAAGCGGTCCGATATGCATCCAGGTGGGTTGTGGTTTTGCTGTGGTGGTTTCGGGGGAAGGTACGACAGCGTTGAAATTACATTTTCAACACTCCCCTTTAATTTCAACTGCTGGGCATTCGGTCATACCCAGACACTTTCTCAAAAATTCAAAGCTTTTCTCATCCAGTGGCTTTGTCAAGATGTCTGCAACCTGTTCTTGAGTCCTGCAATGTTCTAGGACAATTTCTCCATTGTTCACCAATTCTCTGATGTAGTGAAACCTTGTATCAATGTGTTTCGTTCTCTTATGAAACACTAAATTCTTTGACAATGCAATAGCTGAGCTATTGTCACAAAAAATCATTGTCGCTTTTGCCTGCTCTTGGCCTAAGCTCCTCAACATCCTTCTCATCCAAACCGCTTGACATGCTGCTGCTGTAGCTGCCACATATTCCGCCTCTGCTGTAGACAATGCTACAATGGACTGCTTCTTAGAAGCCCATGAAATGGCTCCTGAACGCATATGGAAAACATAACTAGAAGTGTTTTTCCGATCATCAACACTTCCAGCCCAATCACTATCTGTGTATCCAACCAAATCTGAATGTTCTAAGACATTATATAAAATTCCAAACATTTTGGTACCTATGACATACCTCAAAATTCTTTTTGCTACCTGCCAATGTGCCTCCTTTAGCCTCTCCATGAATCTGGAAATTAAACTAACAGCATACATAATGTTAGGCCTAGTTGCTGTTAAATACATAAGGCTGCCTACAATACTCTTGTACAAACTAGGATCAAAATCCTTGCTGCTGTCCTCTCTACTGTGTTTTAATCCCATTACTGTGGGAGTGATCGCTGCCTTACATTCTTGCATATTAAATCTGCTCAATACTTGATTTACATATCTTGCCTGTGAGATAGAAATTCCTTTTTCATTTTGATCTACTTCTATGCCTAAGAAGTATCTCAAGAAACCCATGTCAGTCATTTCAAATTCCTCTTTCATGACTTATTTAAAATTCTTAATGAGCTGATCATCATTACCTATGAAAATAACACCATCAACATATAAGACAACAATTAAAATTTTACCATCTTTTTCTTTCATGTGGACGGTGGGTTCTCCTTCACACTTGTCAAATTCATTATCCAATAGATATGATTCTATTCTGCTGTACCATGCTCTTGGCGCTTGCTTCAACCCATAAAGAGTTTTTTTCAATTTGCACACTTTGTGCTCTTCACCTTTCTTCTCATAGCCTAGAGGCTGTTCAACATAAACCTCTTCTTTTAACACTTCATTTAGGAATGCTGACTTCACATCCATTTGGTAGACTTTCCATTTGTTTTGTGCTGCTATCGACAGCACTGCTCTCACGGTTTCCATTCTTGCAACTGGTGCAAAAGTCTCCTCATAATCTCTCCCATACTGCTGCTTGTACCCTTTTACAATCAGCCTTGCCTTGTGCCTTTCTATCTTGCCTTCAGCATTGTTCTTAGTCTTGTAAACCCATTTCACTCCAATGACTTCTTTACCTTTTGGTAGTTCAACCAAATCCCATGTTTTGTTTCTTTCTATGGCATTCATCTCCTCATCCATAACTTCTATCCATTTCTTATCTTTATTAATTGCATCCTCGAAATGAATAGGATCATCAACATGACAAAACAAGGCAAATAAGAAATTCATTCCTTCATCATAAATATCACTTAGATTTCTAAACTTCTTACCTCTTTCATTTGGTGTGCAAGTGCTTGAAGACGCACTTGAATTTCCTCCTTGTGGTGTGCTTGGAGAAGCACTCTCATTTATCCTCAATGGTGTCCCTTGCTGTCCTTGTGTTGGCGCTGCTATTTGGGGATGCATTTCAGCCACCTCCTCATCATCTTCATCATGAGACAAGCAGTTTTTAACATTCACTGTTTTCTCTATGCTTCCATCCCAAGCTTCCTCTTCAATAAATTGAACATCTCTGTTGA
>APFE031074926.1:0-10204 GCA_000404065.3 Pinus taeda
TTTTAAACCCTAAACTCTAAACATTATATCTTAAGCATTTTATAACATTTTAACAAGAGGTTTGCAACTTTTCTTTTAAGTTATTATTAAATTCATTTACTAAATTGCTATAAACACTAATCCCTAAAACCTAAACTCTAATACATTAACCCTACACCGTAAGCATTTTATAACATTTTAAACCCTAAGCCCTAAGCATTTTATAACATTTTAACAAGCGTTTTAATTTTTTAAGTGTTTATTAAAATAGCCCTAAGACTAATAGCATTGAAATTTTATATGACTCTGATAGATCCACTAATTATGTTTGCAAGCTCTGCAAAATTATTAGCCAACTATTCATTTAAATCAACTCTAACAGATGTATCTAACCCCTCAAGTAATATTTCATCATTTTTACATCATAGTATATAATATTAGAACATATTACATCATCAATTTACCAAAGAGAGAAGAAAAAGTCAAAGTGACAGCAAACTTCCTGAGTTTCTAGGCAAAATTGGCAAATTTTTGCATGATGCGCAATGCCCTGAGCTTGATGGCATCGAATTCTCATACGACTCTGATAGATCCACTAATAATGTTGGAAAGCTCTAACTATATAATTTCTAGGACAACTGGAATTTTTGGATAAGGAGTCCATTTTCCCCTCCAAAAAATCATTTCTCCCAAGACTGCTTCCTATGGGTCCAAAAAGTGGCAAAGAGGGCATTTTTAAGGTGTTTTTTCCCCTTTAGGTGACCCAAATCTCCTCCAAAACTTATGAAACTTTCTGGATTTCATTATGTTTCCATGAAATGACGAAATTTTCTCAAAATTGCTTCAAAATTGGTAAGAGGAAAGCTTATTAATTTCTTTTCTGAGCCAAGGAAGCTCCACCCAAAATTTTAAGTTTGTCTTTTTCCTTTTTGGCTCTCAAGGCTCTCTTTAACTTAGCTTTTAGGCCATTTATCCTTGTCTTGCAAATTCTATTCTGAGCTAAGTAATGATAAGCCATGTAGTGCATCGTTTTCTTCTCCTTGTTAGCCTTATCAATCATCTTCTCAAGGTGGATATTCACTCTTTCCAACCATGATTCTCGGTCAGCCTCAATTTCTTTCTCAATTGATGTCATCTTGATTTTCCTTATTTTTTCCACTTTCCGGTTTTCTCTAATTGTTTGCAACTTCATTATTGCGTGTCTGTCCTCCAGTTGCTTGTTCTCTTGCTCAAGAAAGTTAATGATCCATTTGGCCCTCTCTAGGTCAAGTGATAAGGCTTGGATTTCAGCCTCCTTCTCTTTGATGATCACATCCTTGAGTCTTGAGCTTTGAGAACCCAAATCAGTGTCATCTTCCTCAACCAAAACAAAATCTTTGTCTTGCCCTTCAGTAGGACCTTCATGATGCACTTGTTTCTTTCCTTTGTCTTTGACCTGTACCTGTTCAGTTGAAGAAGAAGGCAAAGCCCCTTTCACGCTAGGTGAAGATAGCATTTTCCTGTGATCCAGTGAAGAAAGCAAGACCCCTTCCACCCTTGGTGGAGATAGTACTCGTTTGGTAGCTGCAAAAAGCCTCCTGGTTCCTTTCTCATAAGTTACAAACATAGGAATATGAGCCTCATCAATTTTGCTTTCAGGATCTTTTTGTTGCCCGGAAAGTTCACCTTCCTCTTCAGGATCTATAAAAATTTGAGGCCCCTTGAAGATTTCATGGGCAATGAAAGTTTCCCATGACACTCCCAACTGAGTGAGCTGATGCAAAACAATAATTTGATGACAGAAAAGTGATAAATACTTTTGAGCTGCTTTGGGTATGGTTTTCTTTTTACAATCACAGTCATCCTCTCTGTGTTTTTGCACATGAAATATGGAATAATCATCATTCTGACCCTGGTGAAGTGCATATGTAATCTGATATGGTAGCCATAGTGTTCGGCGAACCTACCCTCACATGTGAAGTATTTGATGATAAGTTTCATAAGTGGAACATATCGGTCCTCCAAGAACTTGAAAGGAAATACCCTACTTAGTTTACCATGATATTTGGCCTTAATATATGGTTCATAATCCTGCTTTTTGATATTATGCCTTTTATTCCACTTTTCCCCTACATCTGGCATTCTAGTGGCTTCTGCAATAATAGCTAGTGAAAGAGTGAAATTGATCCAAGCAAGGTTCACCACATTATTCTCCATGTTTATGACAAATTTCATTGCCAACTCATGATGGTATTTAACCCTCTCAACCATCTCACAAAACTAAAAGCAAGACTGGTATCTGAAACATGTGGTAGCAAGAGGGCAAGCAAGGAGTTCAATCATGCTAATAGGTTCGTCTCTAATAATTTTTCCACCCTTGTGAGGTCTCCTAGGCTATACATTTCTTTCCCTTGAGCTGTCACTAAGTGTTTCCTCTTCATAACTTGATTCACTGCTTCTTGTCATGGTGCTTGTCCTAGGGAAGTGATGTGATGATGATATGGTGGAATATGATAATGAGGGAGGACAAGAGAGATGAGTATGAAGAGATTTTACCAATGTGAAATGGAGTTGGGGATGAAGGGAGTGAGTTTCCTTAGGGGAGTGGGATATGGAAAATGAAATTAATTAATTAATTTATGGCAATGAAATATAGAAAAGGGGAAAATGATGTGGGTTTTGGTTATGGAGTGAAATCTTTACAATGAAATGGAAATTGATGAAGACAAGCTAGGATTTGAGTTTCAAGATGAAAAACTTATGAAGAAAACATGTAGAAGATCAAATTCAGCTCAAGAACAATGATAACATACTTGTAGGAGAGAAATGCAACATTTTTGAGGGTTTTTGGGTGATTTGGAATGTTTTGGCAACTTCTTGACTGATGCGCAACACACTGGGCCCAATGCGTAATTCCCTTGTAAATTTACACTAACACAAACCCGCTGATGTGCAGCGCCAGCCTTATGCGCAGTGCACTACCTCTGATGCACAACGTCAGGAAGATTTGCTAGAAAAACAGGGTTTTCACCTTCTTTTGTCCAATTTTCCTCCAAATCGTGATTTTAGCTCTTCATGGATGTCTTGCACAATGAAATATATGACTAGTACGTTTTCACTTTATATATGGATGCCTTTTAATTTTTCCTTATTTGAAACCCACTTTTATAATGTCAAAGTCACTTTTGCTCATAAACTCTGTTTTTCATTTGAATTGACTTTTCTTGATCACTTGATGAACTTGTATTGATGCTTTTGTTTCTTGTAGTGGCTGGAGTTGGCAAGGTGACCAAGGGTAGCGGCTGGAACTTATTACATATAGAAAACACTTTAAATTACATAAAATTTGTACATAGAAATAAAAAAAAACTATGTTTGACCTTTTATTGTGTTTTGGATGACCATGGTGGCAAACCCTAGACCTAGTGAGACTAAAAACCCTAAAACTGTTTTTGGTAATTGAAATGAGACAAAATGACAGTAAATGACCTAAACATGTGAAAGCATGCCAGCAGGTAAATTCCATAAGGGAAATTGATAATGAACCACTACCATTAGTTGATCCACGACCTAATGGAACGCAGGTGATCGGATGGGACACCTAATATGCATGCAAAAAGAGAAATTTGATCACTGATGGAGGGATGAAGATACCGACACTAACACGGGCTAAGGGTTATTCCTTATATATTTGTGTCATAGTTTTATGGGTGATTTGGCATTCTCATTAGGTATATTAATCTTGATTTGTACATTTTTTCTCAAATTGACCATTCATAGACACTCATATATGACATCTACTAATGTTTATGTATCATAGATCCTAACTATCAATGTTTGAGTTAATCCCTTGGTGTTTCAAGGTTACTATAACCTTGTTGTTTCATTGATTTTGTTCATATTTTTTTACATTTCTATGTAATTTAGGGTTTGGTAACCCACTTGTTGTGCGTTTTCCCTCTATGTTTCACCTTGGTTCCTAGTTAAAACTGTCTAGGATTCTAACCGTGGCACCCCTTATCCAGTTTAAATCCATTTTAGGTGAGATAGTAGAGGCATATGTTGAATGTGCAAACTTGTTCCACTAGGTCAGCTAGTGGGATTTACTTCAATTGTTTCAGAGTTGAAGTAAAGGGATTATCAAGGTTTTGCCTCTTCTTTTGATATGAATAAAGCTCGAGTGGCTGATATAGAGATGGATGCAAATATTGATTTCATTGCAGCAACTACTCATCTTCCCTTTGAGAGAGAGAAATTGTCTAAAAATTGTGCAATGTGTGACATTCCCTCAAAGAAACTTATAGTTAGTAATGTTTGTGGATATCATGAGAAAGGTATGTTGATTTCCTCTCTGAAATATAAATGGTTTAGTTTAGTGCTTTTGTTGCATTTTATGTTACTTATGAAGAGTGAAATATTATGGCTTTTATTTATAACAAAAGGTCCTTAATGGAATTTCTCATACATAAACATAATTTTCCCCTTTATCTATATAAGTTCCAAACTAAAATGTCCTACAAATACCAGTCACATTGCAAGAACTCTGAATGATCACTTTTTCATCACAATTTAACCTATATTCTAGTTAAACATCATTTGGGGGCATAACCCTTCGTTTCACAGTCCTTTTCAATCACCATATCATCACTCAGTATAGAATGATTTTGAATAATTATTTCATGAAGAAAATCCTTGTGTTTCAAATGATAATAATGTCAAAACTCTCAAACCTACTGGTGTTCACTGAACTATAAGCATGAACAAGTGTACTATTGTCTAACATATGGAATGAAAATAGGAATTTAAGGATAAAATAGAAATGAAACCCTCCAAGGTAAGTCTTTGGGCCTAAATTTTACCTAAAGAACCTACACATGAAGAAGAGATAAATCAATCATAACAAATCCCTCAATCCAAAGTTAAGATTAAACAAATTCAGAGGAAAATTTCGGGAAAAAGGCAAAACATATCAATGGTTAAGATTTATCTCCAAGTCAATTATGCTATTTTAATTTATTGATGCCGAATTGTTTAATTATAGAAAACATCATATCAACATATATCATATTGGACATGTGGTATTGATAAGCCATCCTATTGGCCCATGCTATTGTAAGAAGACATATTTATTTGAGTTAAGAATTTCCATGGTAATGTGGGCATATAAATTTAGAATAAATTTATAATTTAGTTAAATTTTATGATTATTTTCATCTTGGTAATGTGAGATGTATAATGCGGTAAGTGTTTTGATGTTAATCATGGATTAATCCATATAGAATTCGTTTAATCTATATGGTTGCACTAGTTAAAATAGAAAAAAATTGCTAAAAGCTCTTATTATGGGGGGTGTAGTCATGTTGATTTGTTTCTTGTTATACGGTATTGATGTGAAACACAACATCAACCATAGGAAAATAAAATGTAACCTTTTGATATTTTTGGTAGACATTAGTTTATATATAAATGCAATTTTTTTCTCAAAATGACAATGAATCTACTCTATAGTGGACATGCATAACATGAAAATATACTTGTATATGTCAAGTACATAATCTATGGTATAGTGAAATGGAATAATATTTTAAATCATATAGTGCGCTAGAATAAATTATACTTGTTTTGAAAATAAAAGGATGCAAGATTGGAGAAACGTTTTCTCCAAGGAATACATTCTCTAAACTAAGAATTTTATTTGTTGTCTTCTATGATAAAATTTTAATTGTTCAATATTGTATAAAAACTAAAACGAAATTAAAAAATTATATCTAAAATTACAACCACAAAAAAAGAGCAAGACAAAGTAAGAAGGAAAAAAGAATCAAAATTCTTTCTACACTTTAAACCATACAAAGCAAACTGTTCATGTTATTTGGGAAGACTCTATACTAAAAAAATTTAAACACACAAATCCATATCATTAACAAAAGTGGTAAACGCTGGAGTATTCACTGTAAAATGTATCTTCAAATATATAAACCATTTAGCATTAATGTAGCTTTAAAATATTTAAAATTCTATTTAAAATATCAATATTAAAGAAAATAACACACTTTTAATAGAAATTTAGGTAATAGAACAATTAAATTAATTAAAGGACTAGTGTATGTTAATACATCTCACAATGGTAAAATTTTAAAAATTATGAAGTTAACTATTTTATTATTATTATTATTATTACTATTATTAGTATTGTTATTATTATTATTATAAGTTAAGAATATATTTATTTCAGAAAGCATGGAAGAGGATTTTTATAAATGAATATTTATATCTACATTACATAGAGTTTCTTAATCTATAAATAGGGAATGCTACGATACCATGGGCCAGAGTCATGGCTTCTCAATATCACATGCCGAAAAAACCATAACTCATTAAATATGAAACTTCATCATATGATATTTTGTTAATTAATCAATTTCATTAAAATGATAAAAAGAGCATAACTACCTTGCACATAAACCTGAGTCCTTGAGTTGCATATACCACTAAAAATGTCATAGAATATTGAAAATAAATTTATAATTTAGTTAAATTTTGTGATTATTTTTATCTTGGTAATGTGATATGTATAATGGGGTAAGCGTTTTTATGCTTATCATAGATTAATGTGTATACAAGTCATTTAATTTATATGGTTGCACTAGTTAAAAAAGAAAAAAATTGCTAAAAGTTCTTATTATGGCGGGTGTAGTCTTGTTGAGTTGTTTCTTGTTATATGTTACTGATGTGAAATACAACATCAACCATGAGTAAAGAAAATGTAACGTTTTGATATTTTTAGTAGACATCACCTTATGTATAAATACAAAGTTGTTCTCAAAATGACAATGAATCTACTCTATAGTGGATATGCATAGCATGCAAATATATTTGTATATGTCAAGTACATAATCTATGGTATAGCGAAATAAAATAATCTTTTAAATCATATGGTGCTCTAGAATAAATTATAGCTTTTTTGAAAATACAAGGATGCAAGATTGGAGAAAAGTTTTCTCTAAAGAACACATTCTCTAAACTAAGAATTTTCTTTCTAGTCTTCTAGGATAAACTTTTAATTGTTCAATATTGTATAAAAAAAAATAAAAAAATAACATAATATATCTAAAATTACAACCACAAAAAAAGAGAGACAAAGTAAGAAGCAAAAAAAAATCATAATTATTTCTACACTTTAAACCATACAAAGCAAAGTGTGCATGTTATTTGAGAAGACTCTATACTAAAAAAATTTAAACACAGAAATCCAATAACCAAAATAAGATAAATTATCTCACTCTCCTTATCATTAACAAAAGTGGTAAACACTGGAGTATTCACTATAAAATGTATTTTCAAATATTTGAAACCTTTATATTAATGTAGCTTTAAAATATTTAAAATGTATTTAAATTATCAATATTAAAAAAAATAACACACTTTTATTAGAAATTTAGGTAATAGAACAATTAGATTAATTAAATGACTAGTGTATGTTAATACATCTCACAATGGTAATATTTAAAAAATCATGAAATTAGCTATTTTATTATTATTATTATTATAAGTTAAGCATATATTTATTTCAGAAAGCACAAAAGAGGATTTTTATCAATGAATATTTATATCCACTTTATTAAGGAGTTTCTTAATCTATAAATAGGGAATGCTACGATACCATGATACCATGGGCCAGAGTCATGGCTTCTCAATATCACATGCCGAAAAGCCATAACTCATTAAATATGAAACTTGCTCATATGATATTTTGTTAATTAATCAGTTTCATTAAAATGATAAGCATAACTACCTTGCACATAAATCTGAGTCCTTGAGTTGCATATACCACTAAAAAAGCCATAGAACATTTAATGGTCCTACCATAAATCTAATAATACTTAATAATTAAATTAAATTTTAGGAATCCCTATTTTATTATAAAAGAAACATATTTATCGATCTAATTAATTTTGACTTCATCTTAACTTTGAGTTATGAATAACATTTGAAAGAGTAAATATATAATTTGATATAAAAAACTTGTTATTTTCAAATTAAAAAATGCATATCAAACTTAAGAGTAATCTATTACAATTGAAACCTAATTAAAGACATGTAAAAAATATAGTGAACCTAAATGAAAATATGCTATATATATTATTGAGTACATAAAAATGAAAGAAATAGGTAAATATAACTAGCTATCTTCGGTCACTTATATTAATTTTGAAAGAATATTAATTATTGATAGTAAAAAGCACAAAACAAAAAAACTTAAACTAACTTATATTACATAAAGTATTTCGTGTCAAGTATAATATTCAATAAAAAAATTTGATTTTCAATTGGAAAATAAATAAAATTTTAAAAAATTAATTTGACTATATTAATATTGAGGCTAAATAAAGACGGTCAATTATATTGAATGCATTACGAGAGAAATAGAAAAATATAACGAACTATCAATTACATTGAATGTGTTAAGACACAAATAGAAAAACATAACGAACTGTCAATTATATTGAATGCGTTAATACACAAATAGAAAAACATAACCGCTAGAAATAGAAAAATATAACGAGCTGTCTCTATACAAAATAGTTAACCATGTAATATCAATTGAATTGCTAGCAGCTAGAAGAAGTGGACCAGAAAAGGCATCGACCAAGGCGTCAACCAAGATTACAGAGAGAAGGCGTAGGCCAACATTATAGATGTATTATTTACCGAAAATTAAAATTAAAGCATGAACATTCCATTTTGCACGGACGAATGTATTATTTACCGAAAATTAAAATTCGAGTATGAACATTCCAAATTTGCACGGACGCGGATACATGACGTGGTTCTGTAGAGAATTTCTTGGAAAGCATTTCTTGAAAAGAAAACCCAAACTGTTTGTACGAAAATTTCAAGAAAATTCCAAATTTGCATGGACGCGGATACATGACGTGGTTCTATAGAGAATTTCTTGGAAAGCATTTATTGAAAAGAAAACCCAAACTGTTTGTACGAAAATTTCAAGAAAAGCATCTCACCATTCTTTGAGGTAAACCTTGCTTTAACGGATCACAGCTTTTTTGACATATGTAGAGAATTTCTTGGAAATAATTTCTTGAAAAGAAAACCCAAACTATTTGTACGAAAATTTCAAGAAAATCATCTCACGCTTTTTTGAGGTAAACCTTGCTTTAACGGATCACAGCTTTTTTGACCTATGAGCGATGTTCGGGAATCTTTATGTCGTTTTGAAATAGATTATGTTCTTGTGGGTTGCATTTATATGGGAATGAATAGAGAGGATAAATAGAACTATGGCCTAGAATTCGGATTCGCAACAATTGTCTCAAATCCACCACTCACAAACACTCCTATATGACAAAGTTTGAGTTAATTCCTTGTAGTGTATCTATCTGAGGGATTCAACTCTCCATCACACGTAAATGACTCTGGTACACCTGAATGAATGAGAGAGAAATTTCATTAACACAGCTCGATTTCTGTAAATTGAATTAAAGCGTTTTCCTATGTGTCTAGTTGTTTTCTTGGATTTTTTAATAATATCGTCTGCATAGATCATCAATCATTCCACAAAAATCGAAATGGAGATCGAGGCAATGTGTTTAATGATTAGGCTTCTCATGCATATGAACCTTTGGGTTGAGTTGCATTTCTAACCCTGATTTCTTTCTTGACAGCGGAAGTTCATCATTGAAAGACAACCTAGATGTTACACCATACTGATTCCTAAATCTTTTCAAAAGGTGCAGAAATCTCCACAAGGTTCTCGGAATGGAGATTTAAGAAGACTGTGCCGGGTGGTGTTGACCTTACTAATGGCTTTCAAAAGATAACGAAATCTCCACAATTTTATGTTCGAGAGAAGGAAATTGAAAAATATTGTGCCTCCTCCACAACAATATTATGTGAAGATGGCTATGCAACTAGTAATCAACAAAACCCAATGGACTCGACGGAGTCATAACTTCCATTCGCAATCCCTCCTATCATAGGTGATGACCATATTAGAAGATGTCAACCGTGGCCACTGGGAGAGCTTTTTTGGACAATAAATTCCTCAGAGCCTGCAGTCCATGTTGTTGTGAACTTATCTGTAAGAGGTATCTGGGTGGTGGTCACTGGGAGCGGTAAAGTGGGTCACATTGAAGATGGGAGTGGGGTCTCAGACTAGATTTGGATTTGGACGGACTCCCTCCAATCAATCTGAATTTTTTGAATCTGTTGAATTTGAAAGCTAAGG
>APFE031074934.1:0-21214 GCA_000404065.3 Pinus taeda
AAGGGCACAATAATAATAATAGTGGGCTTCTATGGGGCACAATAGTAACAATATGGGTGCTACATGGGTACATCAATATAATAAGTGGGTTGTAATAATAACAATAAGGGGTTACTCTAGTAGTATAGGGGCCTAACAAAATAGAGAATAATAACTTTTGAAGACAAAGTGCAATCAAGCATATTCTGAATTACTCCTTTTTTTATCATTCATATGTGAACATAGATGATTTAAGAAACAAGAAAAACCTTAAAACACAAGGTATAGATGACTTATTGATTTGGTGTTTGATTCAAGAAATCTGTAGAAAGTCCTTTGCCTCAATTCTTCATCCAGCAAGCCATACGAAAATTTAATCCAATCAATGCTTTATTCAAAAAAACCAATATTACAGCAATGTATATGAATCCACCCACAATACTCTAATTGAGGGAGTATATATACAAAATATTTTACATAAAATATCTCATAACAGAGTGAGATATATTCTAGTGATGACTAATCATTTTCTACAAGAAAATAGAGACAACTAGTCTTGAAGATAGGAGAAAAGTAAATTGATGTTGTGTTGTTCTTATTTGTGCTGAGTTTGCTAGACGCAGGCCCTTTTATTTGGCTTGCTACTGTCTTCTTTGGTAACTTCATGCTAGATGCCCTATTTTGACTGATACTCTTTACCTGTTCTGATACACTTCGACCTGTTTGATCCTTGTTTACCTTTTGTCATATTACTATGGTAAATAGCCCAAAATTTACCTTTTACCAAAGATAAAAGTTACAAAACTTCTAACATGTCTTCCCACCATTTTTTCTCTGGCAGTTTGTGATTTTGAAGTTTCCTCAGAGTCTCGTCAGTCTCTATATATCTGAAAAACTCAGGTGGATTGTGAACAAGTTCTTTACCTCATGCTCAATATAGAATAAGTTCTCTAAGTTGTCATAGAGAACTCGGTCTGTGGATAGTGATTTTATTCTTGATGCACTTGTTGATGAGCTTGCTTGATTGCTAGAATACTTATTCAACTTGTCTACATAATCAATATGCTTCATTAAGATGTAATTAATGACCAAGGACTTGGTATCCCTTTACTCTGCAAAATTGTAAACTGCTCTATAAAAGAATTAATTTCCACCAGCATATCCTAGCACCTTCTCTCTAAGTTCTGCATCAAAGTTCTCTTGGTTAGAACCCTTTTGATTTCCAAAATGGTGTATGTCTTGTCTGAGATGTTAAGTTCTTCCAGTTGTTCTCTATTTCTGTTATTCAAAAAATGTATAAGCCTGTTGGCTTCATCTGGCATTTGTCCTAACAAAGCTCTTGTCTTCAGAATTTCTCTCTGTGCTGCTTTCACTAAATCAAGTTGTTCATAGATCACTTGGACAGATGGCCACACATCATTTACAGATTTAATGATGTTGGCCCAAAGGATTTTCTTGATCTCTGCCAGGGGCTTATCAAAAGTGAGCTCTTGTTCTAATGTTTTTACTTTATTTTCTAAAGATTTGATCTCCTTTGTTTTTTCCACAACACTTATTTTGAAAATATCATAATTTCTTTCTGCCTTAACCAATTGCTCTTTCACCTGTTTTAATTATGAGACTTGTAGTCTCATGTCTTCCATGGATTTTATCAACTCTTTTGTGCTCATATTAGTACTGCTACCTGGTTCTGTTCCTTCTATTGTTGCACCTGTTGCAATTGTACCTGTGATTACCTCTGTTGTGGCTGCTGGGACATTTAGAGCTAATGTTGTTCCAAGTGTAGAGGGGACTGTAGTTGAGACTATGGGGATTACCTCAGGAGGCTGAGAGGTTGACTCTCCCTGCTTTTCCTTCAGTTATTTTGCTAATCCCTGCTTTGTATCATTTAATCTTTCATTAAGTTTCAAGAGCAGGTCCATCATCTCCTATTCATATTTGTGTTGTATAACTTCTGCAATTTGTGGATGCCTTGAAGGATGTAGCTTCAACTGTTTCCTCAGGGCAGCAATTTCCTCTTCCTTTTTCTTGATTAGTGCTTCTATGCCTTTAGCATCTCTGGGATTATGTCCCAAACTAATGCTGATTTCTTCTAATGATTTTATTCTGTTATCATTGGCCAGGGAAGAGGCTTTCTCCAAGTGTAGTTGAGCAGTTGTATTATCCAAGGAGTCTTGCAGCTTATGAGCCATCATTGCTTTGCCATCCAATGTGGAATAGACCATTTCCCCAGCCTACTTATGAAGTTAAATATGGTCCATAGGATGAATATCTTTAGCAAAGACCTCCAAATTTGTTCTGATCTAATCTGCTGCCGACTAAGGTTGTTGCACCTTTGGCTTGAAGTAGCTCATTATCATCTTTGCTTCTATAATATCATAGGCTGACATTAGCCTTTGCTGATTTGCGGGGCCCATTTTTAAATATTGATTGTACATTTGAATCCTTACTGGGTCATTCTTGGCCTTTATTTCTGTGAATGTCTTCTTGATATCTAATGCCTGTTTTCTTTGTGGCCTGAGGGATGACACTTCTGTACTGTGTTGTCTTTCTAACTCTTGCATCTGTGAAGTAGCATATGTTCCTCCCACTGTAAAAGTTTGTTGGCTAGCTCTTTCTTCCCTCTAGTTGTCTACAATTTCTTCAATTATTTCCTCTTCTGATAGAGGGTTCAGTTTCTGCGTCTTTGCTCCAAGATCTCATGTGGGTCCACTGGGAGGGGTATTAATTTCTCTATCCCTCTTTTTTTTCTTTCCTCATTTAGAGGAGTTTGCAATGCTGCACTTTCTACTATATTAGTTTGGGGTGGAGGAATTTGCACTTGACTCTGTTCTTTGGATATTCCATGCTGATCTGTCATTGTAGGCTGCTCTGTGGTCTCTATTTCTTTGCCTTTGGATGTTCCTGTAGCTGGTATGTTGGCTTCTTGTGGAGGATATTGAGAAGTTCCAGCGGTGGATGTGCTAATTTCTAATTGTTGAGATAGCTTGAATGGTACCTACCTAAAAGAATCCAAATCAAGGGTTTTCTCCATATCCTTCATAACATTTTCCATGTTTTCCTACTCACTAACATCTTCTATCAGGGTCCCTTCTACCCATTCTTCCAAGTTTGCAAACTGCTCTATTTCTGGGAATCTATGATGAATATAAGTGGATAATATGTTCTTTGTCCTTCTGTCACATACAAAATAGTTGGGGTCATATGATACCCACCTAAAACTCTTTCATAGTCTAAGGCAATCTTCTAGAATTATTTCAGCTTCTTTCCATGCATCCCTTTTATTTATTACAAAAGGGCCTAGCTGGTTTTTGATTCTTAGCTGAGCTTTTTTCTTGGCACCACAAAAATGGACTAAATCTGCATTTATGATTTGCCTCAAATACTCCAAGGCAAACAATCTCATGGGAACATACTTGGGCAACTTGAAAGGGAAAATTTCACACCCATACATCCTCATTTCTGTGTGATTTTTGTATAGGTAACAGTCACCTATCATGTACTGCTTTGAGAGCTGGAGAATTTTTTTCATGTCACCATTGATCCTTGGAGGGGAAACGCCTGTCAATAAAGATGTTGTTGGATGTACAAATAAGTCAATGAACTCATTATAAGTATAAGGGGACTCCAGGGTATTATGAAAGATTGAACTCCAAAGGATGATAGATCTAGGATTTCCTCTGGTGTCCAGTTCCTTGACAGGGAATGGAAAGTTATCTGACTGATAATATAACATAAGATGGTATATGAAAGAGGTATATTTGAAAACTCCTTCTCTCTCCAAATTCAGGAACTAATCATGGATTTCGTTGGCAATATAAGAGGCATAGTTATATTTGACAGGAGGGGGTTGCCCTGGAGTGAAGATTGATTGTAACACTAGGGTAATATCTTCAACATATTCACTGGAGTTAAAGCCCATTATCAAGGATATCATATCAACAATGAGTCTTCCAATTTCAGTGAAGGAAGATTGAAGATAAGGAGGTGGACCTTTGGGTTGGTAGTTTGGTAACATGAAGGTTTGAGCAATACAGTTTATTTCTAATTGAGATGACTGAGAGGCTTTGTCAAGTAGGTACCCCATGGAAGGAGGAGCAAGGGGCTGAGTGGAGTGGAATTGTATCATTTCATTGATGGATTGAGCAGTTCTGCGGAAAAGAACAGTTTGGAATGGGGACATAACAACTCTATGGATGGGATCATAATTAGTACAACAATGATTAATTATCTCTGGTAAAACATGAACTAAGGGGAGGAAATACGTGGGAAAGTTATATTCCCATAGTCAAAAAAATTCAGACTTATTCAGATGACTATCTCTGATTTGAAAGAAGATTTTAAATGGTTACTATCACTAAATAGGTCTTTTATTTGAAAGTCTTTATCGACCAGTGAGAGATAATCTAAGTCTTTGTGAGGAGCATTCATGGGTGCGACATTCAAGGCTACGGGGGTTTCCATGTTTGGTTCTTGTGTATTCAAAGTGGAATTTGGGCTTTCTGAGGGAAAATAGACCAAACACTAGGTTTGGGGTCTTTTATGGCATTTATAGACTGTTCTTAACTTGAATTTGGTTTTCTCTGGTAGAATTCTCCATAAAAAACTGCAATTGTAGGGTTACAAGGTAAACTGGATAAATACCAATGTTAAAGAGGAAGATCGTACAATGCCAGGTTGGTTGACAGGCTATGAGCTCGTCACTATAGTCTTTCTGGTCGGGTGGAAGTTGACAAACTGGAATAGTGGACTTGGTCATTATTTTGCATGGAAGCTCGGGACGCAGTGCATTAAAGTGAAAATGACATTTTATCATTTTATTTAACTAAATTCAGGTTGGCAGGTATTTTTTTCATTTATTGGGTGGATGACATAAGTGTGATGTAATGCTTTATCGCTATGTGCAGAGTGATAAGAAGTTTGCATCGCACCGCTTTTGAGGTTGGGCGGTTTTAGGCCGGGGGCGAGCGAGCATATTGGCAGCGTGACACGTGGTGAAGGTATGGGTGGAAAAATGCCTGCTGATTGCGAATTAAACAATGGTCACCACGGGGGCACGATATCGTCATCGACCATTGGATGAAAAGGAGATGATCAAATGGAAAATAGGTGAGGGAAATGGCAAGAATTTATGTATGCGGACATGATGTATTATTAACAATTAATTAACAATATCGGGGTGAATTCTATTGGTTGGGGTTGGTTATTAATTAACCTGGAGGATTAATTAATCCCATTTTTGTGCGGCGGGAAAGGTTATTAATAAATTTCGGATAAATTTATTAATCCCTGTTAAACAGCGTTTATGGTTATATTTAACCGGGGTGAGAATACATAATACTTTGGGGATTTATATATAATTACATAATACGGGAAAGGGTTAAATTTTATTTGGGAGTTATATAATATGCATTAAAGTTAATATGACTTTAAAATGAAAAGCACCAAGTTAAAATGTTGAAAATTTACATCTAAAACTTAGGCGAAAGTGGGAAAAGGAGTTTTTAGGTGATCTTCTGTATTTTCCCAAGTAAAATACGGTTTTTACTTAGGTAAACTTTAAGAAATGAAATGACTGATTGATGGATGATTTTGAGTACTTAGGCTTTTAGATCATTGGGCGAAGGGTCTAGTCCCTCCAAAAGTCAGAGAAATGCTCTTAGCCCCTTTGATTTTCAAAGCCTTAATACTTAGGGGAAATTAGTGAAATCTTTAGGGAAAAATGTGAATGGGAGCTAATTATTTAACCTTGTCTTGGTTGAACTACCTCAAGTGTAATGTCTGCCTTGTACTTGTGATAAAACTAGAAAATTAACACATTTAGAAACATTTTCCATCACAAGTAATTCTGCAACACCATCTACCTACCCTATCTACTTTAGCCTGACATTTTTTCTTCTTTATTTGGGTGCACTTAGATTGGCAAACCCTTATCACTCTTCTTTTTCTTTTACATGGAAAGCCTACCTAAGTCTACACTTATTACATCTAAGGGCTTAGATTAAACTGTTGTGCTCCTTTTTATTTACTCTACCTATCTACTTATCTACCAAGTTTAAACAGTTTGACTCTTCATGAATTTGTGCAAAAGAAACAAGCTGCACACAATGCTTATTACAAAAAATGAAAAAGTAGTGGCATTTAAACTTGCACACTTTCCTGGTATATTTTTGTTTGGGGTTCATTTCTTTCACTTTTTTGACCATTTTTTTTTCCTTTTACCCTTTGATTTTTCTTTTAGAGTATACCCTCTTTACATTTTTTAAATTTTTTTGATTTTTTGACAATATGGAAAACCTTTACAACAAGAAAAGGTATGAAAATATTACAGACCTCATCAACTCAATCATGAAATATGACACCTGGAGGTATGGGAGCATAACCCTGGCTCCACTTGGGGATGGTCTTTTCTGGTGAAAAGTCAAGAACAGTAGGTCAGATGGCCTTTTGAATGGGTTTGACTGTGCTCTAATATCTCCTTCTACTGGTTGCTTTATTGTATATATGATAGTAACACTTTTGAAGCTTAGGACCTTTTCTTCGGGCTCCAACTCCAGCAAGTTACTATCCAATCCAAACTGTGAAACTACCAAGGATATAGTATGTACATGTTAAAATAAGAATAGATTAAAAAGTTGGATCAAAATAGTGTTTCAGCATCTGATCATTAACTGATCCTTCTTTTGTTTCTGTACCATCCATGTTCTTCAGAAAGTAAGTATTGTTCCCTTGTAAGGCCTGGATAATAAAAGGTCCCTTCCATAGGAAGTCAAGCTTCCAATGTTTTCCTTTGTCCTCTCTCATGGAATCCCATCTTAAAACTTTGTCTCCAAGGTAGAAATCTTCTGCCTTGGTTCGTTTATCAAATATTTTCTTCAGTTTCTCTTGTACTATTTGGGATCTTTGGTATACTTCTTCTCTGGTCTACTGCAAATGGATGGTTTGGTTAATTCTCCTTTAAATATCATTGGGTTCCACTTCAGCTTCTTGAAGTAGTTTCATTACAGGAACTCCTAAAGATGAAGGAAATACAGCCTCCATACCATAGACTAGTTCATAAGGACTAGTTCCAATAAATTTATTTGTAATGAGTCTGTCTGCCCATAGTGCATTAGTAAGTTTCTTGTACGAATTTTTCTTGTTTTCTTCCAATAATTTCTTAATGATATTAGTTAGGATTTTATTGGAAGACTCAGTTAGACCATTACCTTGAGGGTATTAGGCTATGGAATGGCCTAAATTGATATGGTATTTGTTGCAGAAATTTATCATTTTCCTCGATTTGAAGGTAGCAGCATTATCGGTTATGAATTTTTCAGGACAGCCAAATCTAGACAGTATGTTGGTTTCTAAGAATCCTATAATTACTGTGTCATTAGATTGTCTGGAAGGAATGACTTCTATCCATTTGGTGAAATAGTCAGTGGCAATTAGAATCCGTTTATGTTGGCCAGAAGAGGGGGGCTGGATTTCTCCAATGAAGTCTAGATCTCGTTGCTGGAAAGGCTTTTCAATGGAAATTGCTCTGAGAGGGTAACAGTTTCCTCTTGCCTTCGAAAATTTGACATTTGTGGCAAGTAGTGACAAATTTCTTTACATCAAGGAACGAGGTTGGCCAATAAAATACAGCCCTCAGGATTTTGTCTGTAGTTGATTTCCAGTAAAGGTGTCCACCACAGTCTCTTGCATGAAATTCTTTGAGAACCTTGTCAGCTTCTTCTTTTACTAAACTATTCAATAAAATACCTTCATGATCTTTCCAAAAAAGAACATTATCTAAAATACAAAATCTTAAAGCTTTCATCTTTAAAAACCTTTTTCTTTGTTCTAGATAACCCTGGAGGAGCTTGCAGGTTTAATAGTACATAAATTATATCAGCATACCAACGTGAATCTAAGAAGGCTTGGCTGATTTGTGGAGTCACCATCTAAGGTTCATTATCTAGTTCATTAATATCCAGAGCTTGGAAGTTTGTTTCAGTCATGAGTTTGGCCAAACCTTGTCCTTTTATAAGCTTTGTAGGTTTTCTTTCAATATCATATTCCAATATAGTAGCAATCCATTTACCTCGTCTACCTTCAATTCCATCCTGGGTCAAGATGTCTTTCACAACAGCATTTGGTACATAGGCTATTACATGGGAGTATAAAATGTCGACTCTAAAGTCTTTAATAGCTTTCACAAGTGAATAAGCTCATTTTTCCATGATTTTGTACTTTAATGGTGCATCTCTTAGTGCTTTACTGAAAAAGGCTATGGGTTTCTCACATCCTTGATCATCCTTTTGCAGTAAAACAGTTGCTATGGTGTGTTCTGATGCAAATGAAAATATTATGAAGTAACTATCAAACATTGGACTTATCAGGACCGGTGTTCTAGTCAAAGCCATTTTAAATTCTTCAAATGCTTGTTTGGCTTCTACTGTACATTTAACCTTTGAATCGTTTTTCAACATATTATTAAGCAATCTAATTAATTTAGCTAAGTTAGATATAAATCTTCTTAAAAAGTTAATATTTCCTAGGAAAGCTTGAAGTTCTTTGACATTTCTAGGGTGGGGTATCTATAGAATGGCTTCTACTTTAGCAGGATCAATTCTAATGCCATCTTTGGAGATGATAGGGCCCAAGAGTTTGCCTTCTTCTAGACCAAACAGGGACTTTTTAGGATTTAGAGAAATACCATATTGTCTGCATTTTAAGAATACTTGTTTCAGATGATCTAGATGTTGTTGATCTGACTTAGAAAAAATAGTGAGTTCATCTAGATATATGACCAAGAAATCATGAATTTCTTTTGCAAACGCTATGTCCATTGCTCGTTGGAAAGTTTCCCCTACATTTTTAAGCCCAAATGGCATTTTAACATACTTGAATGTTCCTCATGGTGCTGTAAAAACAGTTCTTTCCTGGTCATCAGGATGAACCAGAATTTGGTTAAGCCTGAGAACCCATCCAAAAGTGAAATCGTAGAAGCACTACTACCCTTTGTAAAATGTGATCCATCTTAAGTAAAGGGTAATTGTCCTTCAAAGAAACCTTATTTACATTTCTTAAATCAACACATAGCCTAATTTCTTGAGTCTTTTTCCTAGTAGGTACTAAGTTAGAAACCCACTCTGAGAATCTGATAGGAGAAATTATCCTTGCTTCATACATTCGTTTGGTTTCTTTTTCAATTAAAGGAAGTAGTATAGGGTTAATTCTTCTGAGCTTTTTTTAAATGGTTTTTTATTTTCCTTCAGAGGTATTATATGTTGAATTATATAGGTATCATAAGGTTTTAGGTCTTCATAGCTCCAGGCAAAGACATCCTAGAATTCTTTCATTAATTCAACATATTTGAGTTTTTTATCAGGGGGCAAAGATTTGGATAATTTTACCATTTTCGGATTTTCTTCAATTCCCAAGTTATAGTCTTCAAAGTCTGCTTTTAGAGGTTCCATCTTGGGTTTCTTTGGTATATCATTAAAATAAAAGAGATCTTCCAAAGGAGTTAATCCTTTAGGCAACTAATTATCTTTCAAATTAATAACTTCAGATTCTCCAATAATTTCATCAATGTCCATTTCTTTGAGATCCTACATTACTTTATTGGTAAATTTTGTTGGGTGAAGCATTTGAGTTGTACTTTCTATTGAAATGTCTATTTCTATCTGATTTATTTGATTTAACTCACTAGCAACATTTATATCTATATTAGTGCTAGAAAACTCTTCTTCTAAGGTTAGGAAATTGTTAATCTGAATATTATTATCAAACACTTGCTAGTTCTTTACATTGTCAAGTATGGCTGACCTGTGTCTAATATCAGCTGCTGATGATTGGGCTCGAATGGTAATTTACAGGTGTTGGCAAACATTGCCAGACTATGAGCTTGCAAATTATGTTTTCTAGGGATTTTAGCAAGCTGAGTTCTAGAAATGTATTGAGAATCTCAATTAGTGTTCCTCTATAAGATCTTAATCTGGGATCATTTGTGAGAAAATTCTCTTTTATCTATTGAATGATTAAATTAGAATCTCCTAGATTGATACTCTAATTGCCCCTAAACTTTTTCCCAGTTTAAGACCTAGCAATAGAGCTTCGTATTCAACCATATTATTAGTGCATCTAAAATTTAATCTCTAGGCATGACCTTCAGCATGATCATTTTCAAGATTGTGCACCCAAATTCCTACTCCTACTCCTAGTTTATTAACTAAACCGTCAAATTCTAAGTACCAAAGGATCTCATATCCATAGTTGGTATCAAGAGTCTCAGGGATTTGTTTAATAGGAAGATTTGGTTTTTTAGTTTCTTATGGTTCCTTTTGAGTATTTGGTGTATCATTGTTCTCATAAATTTCTTGAATTAGAACACTAGACTTCTCATTTGGGAGTTCTTTTTGTTCAACTACTAAAACTTTTACTTCATTCGAAGGATCACTTTTAGCCTTGTAGAGAATGAAAGAATCCATATCAGAGTGAATGGAGTAGATAGGGAAATTTTGAGGTCTCTCATGGCTACTTACCACATATTTCATTAAAGTTTCTCCGTACAGTTTCTTAGGTTAACGAAATACTGAAATAGTAGCATAAGACATGTTTAATTATAGAGATCCTTGAAGCTTTGCACCCCAAGATCTAGACAATAACATACCATACTTTGGTATAATATCAGCTACTACTATGTCCATAGAGATAGTTTTGGCAGGATATTGAACTAGCGATACACATAAGTCTTTGATCAATCCTAGACATCTGATCTGACTTGAATAAAAGGAGAAAATGTCTTTATATGGTCGGGTGATATTTAGGTCTAGTTTCTCCATCACAAATTTAGGCAATAAGTTATGAGAAACACCAAAACCAAACATGGCATTATGAAGTATTTTATCATGTATGTTCAGACTTACATAGAAAGGAGGAATTCCTCCATCTACTGCTTTTCCGTTTACCTCAGGGCCAAAAATCAGTTCAGGCTAGTCATCAAAAACATTTACTAAATCTTCATTCACAGAAATTGGAGTGATCTACTAATTTGACCTCTGTAGACATCATGTTTAGCTAATTCTGATGATGGAACAACTATTTTTAATTTGCCTACTTCAGTCTCAAGATTAAAAGGTTTTTCAATTTGAGTTCTTGTATTTCGGATAGTTGGATTCTCTTTTTTGCTATATTTTATGTATTTCTCTCCTTTTCAAGAGTGGGGTTATGGGCTGAAGTTGTTTCCAAATCGACTTCTGGAGGTTCTTCTACGTTTCCATTAGGAGGAATAGAAGTAGAAGATTGTCTATTATGTGGTTGATTATCTGATACATTCTCAATGATTAGGTTATTTGGATTAGGATTAGTTCTGGAAAGAATATGTACAGGGAGCTATTGATCTTACCTTTGTTGGACTGTTTTGTATCTTTCTGTTTGTTGGTTTTAGGAACATCCATATTTCTACTCCTCAGATTGTATTGTTTTTAGACTTCATAAATAACTGTATCATATCCCTCCCTGAAGTCAAATGATTCCCCTGACTGAGTTTGGAATTGTTTAAGCATGTGAGCTTCTTGATCCTCTTGGGTCAAGAAGACTTGTTTTTCGTTGGTGATTCCCATCAAATTAATTTGCGTGTCTTCTGCTGGTTCATCAGAAGTTGAGGTTTCAGCATAATTTTACTAGAGTGGGGGCTTAATGTTTTGGTCAGGTCCAATTTTTCCAGTATTAGGATTTTGGTTTTTCCTGAAATTTGGATTTCTACTAGTATTGCTTGGTTAAATATTCCAAGGGGATTTTCTCTCAATGGTTTCTACCTTATCTCCAAGCCTATTTGTTCCTTTAATAATAACATCTAATTTCTATTCAAAGGCAGAAGGTTCCTCTTTAAAAGGTATCCTCCTTTTAGCTTTGGCTTTAGCTCGTTTAGATATCAGATTGCCTTCAACACTGACAGCTATACTTTACATCTCTCCTAAGGTTCAGGGAGCCCTTTCCCTAAGTTGGTATGCCATATCAGAATCAAATCCATCAGGGAATTTGATCAAGGCCAAATCTAGAGGAGGTCTAATATTTTGAGGAATAGCATGGTAAACATTATTGAACCTTGTGCACCAATCTTGGACAATTTCTTCGGTGCCTCTTTTGAGGTTCTCATAATTTGATAAAATGTGAAGAGGATCTTTCTTCCTTTTCCATTTATTCAAGAATGTCTGATATAGAGCTTGTAGGTCATTGATACTATTTGTAGGAAAGACTCTAAACCAAGTTCTAACATCTCCAGTCAAACTTTGAACAAATACCCTCATTCTAATATCATCATCATCAACTTCATATATTTCAAAATAGTCGATTATTTTATAGGTATGTTGTTGAGCTATGTAAGTGACAGTACCATCAAATGGGGTAATCTTACTCTGATAGTCTTGGGGCATAGCACCCAATTTGGCAGGTAAGTTCAAAGGAGTGTCCCTGTTTTCCATGGCTGCAGGAACAGATGTGACAACTAGTGTGGTAGGGATGGCAATGGGAATATGAGTTATAGATGGAGGGGTGGAAGGAGTAGCTTGAGTTTGGGAAGTCTGAGGTGTTAATGATGAACTTGGAGAGGCTGTAGTGATCACATAAAGGTTTGGTGTTCCTTTAGAGGTAAGCTCTGACTGAATGGTATTATGCAAATTTCTATCAACATGCGAAGTTACAACTTCAAGTTGCAAATCTTCAATAAATATTGGGTCATGAACTGTGTGGGCTAACCCTAACTCTAAAAAGGTTACAAATAAAGAGGTTTCAAACCACTCATCAAAAGTTTCGTCCTCAAGGTAAATCCACTTCACAAGACAAGATCTTGATCTGTATAGAGGCCAAGAACCAGCAGAACTGTCTTGTCTCTCTTGCTTCATAAGAATCCTAGGAATCAGATTAGGATTTTTGAACATAGGTGGTGGATTTGGATCAGGATTAGATTTGGTGTAATGAATCCTTTCTTAATCCATTTTTCTAGGTACATTTTTGAGTTTTGCTATAAATGGGTTTGACAATACAACTTTAACAATCTCTTTAAGAAGCTTTTAGATATGGGTTTTGAACTTTCTTAAAGACTTATTTGAAAAGAGGAACTAATCAAGTATTTGAAACCAAATGTCCAATTCAATAAGCTAGACCGAAGATAGACTAAAGCAACAATCATTTACTTTTACAATTGCAAAGCAAAAGCATTTCAAAGGCTACGTAGCTAACTTCATACTCTGTCTGTAGCTTAGAAAGTAGACAATAGTAACAACAAATTATTCAGGTCCCCAGTGGAGTCGCCACAATATTATCACTCAGGTTTTCCCAAAAGCTGTAAGAAAGGGGAAGAAGGCCGAGGTAACCACAAACCAATCTTTTAGATACAGATTCTAGCCAATATGCATCCAAAGAGGGCTCTCTAGCTTTGTTTTGAAAGATATTAGGCTAGTTGTGAAGTTTTAGGTGTTTTGTTTGAGCTTAGGTGGTGAGATTCAATAACAAAGGGGTAAGACTGAGTAGTTTAGGCCATTAGGCTAATGGATTCAAGGAAGATGGCTTAACTGGGTTAGGTTTCTTAACAAAGGATGGTTTTACAGGGCAAGATGGTCAAACAGGGAATAAATGAAGGCTTAGAATAAATGGAATGGTTTCAAAATGGGTGAAGGGTTATAAAGACCCCTTCAACCTATTTGAAAAGGGAACTTGAATTGATTACTAATAAAGAGTAGTTAAGTATTCTTTAAGTACTAATCAATGTGACATAACTAGAAAACAAGAGCAACCAAGGTTTCATTGTTTATTCTAATTCAGAGGAAAACATAGAGAATAATAACTTTTGAAGACAGAGTGCAATCAAGCATGTTCTAAATTACTCCTTTTTGTTTATCATTTGGATATGAACATAGATGATATAAGAAACAAGGAAAACCTTAAAACACAAGGTATAGATGACTTATTGATCCAGTGTTTGATTCAAGAAATCTATGGAAAGTCCTTTGCCTCAATTCTTCATCCAGCAAGCCATACGAAAATTTGATCCAATCAGCACTTTATTCCAAAAAACAAATATTACAGCAATGTATATGAATCCACCCTCAATACTCCAATTGAGGGAGTATTTATACAAAATATTTTACATAAAATATGCTATAACAGAGTGAGATATATTATAGTGATGACTAATCATTTTTTATAAGAAAATAGAGACAACTAGTCTCGAAGATAGGAGAAAAATAAACTGATGTTGTGCTGTTCCTATTTGTGCTGAGTGTGTTGGAGGCAGGCACTTTTTTTTTGGCTTGCTACTATATTCTTTAGAAACTTCATGCTGGATGCCCTGTTTTGACTGATACTCTTTACCTGTTCTGATACACTTCGACCTGTTTGATCCCTGTTCACCTTTGTTCATCTTACTATGGTAAATAGCCCAAAATTTACCTTTTACCAAAGATAAAACTTATAAAATTTCTAATATGTCTTCCCACAATTTTTTCTCTGGCAATTTGTGCTTCTTAAGTTTCCTCAGAGTCTCATCAGTCTCTGTGTATCTGAAAAAGTTAGGCTAGATTGTGAACAAGTGCTTTATCTCATGCTCAATATAGAGTAAGTTCTCTAAGCTGTCATAGACAACTCGGCTTGTGGGGAGTGCTTTTATTCCTGATGCACTTGTTGATGAGCTTGCTTGATTGTTAGCATACTTATTCAACTTATCTACATAATCAATATGCTTCATGAATCTGTCATTAATGACTAGAGGACTTGGTATCCCTTTATTTAGCAAATTTGTAAACTGCTCCATAAAAGAATTAATTTCCACCTGCATATCCTGGCACCTTCTCTCTAAGTTATGCATTAAATTTCTTTTGGTTAGAACCCTTTTGATTTCCAAAATGGTGTCTGTCCTATTTGAAATGCCAAGTTCTTCCATTTGTTCTTTATTTCTGTTATTCAAAAAATGTATAAGCCTGATGGCTTCATCTGGCATTTGTCCTAACAAAGCTCTTGTCTTCTGAATTTCTCTATGTGTTGCTTTCACTAAATCAATCTATTCATAGATCACTTGGATAGATGGCGACACATCATTTATAGATTTAATGATGTTGGCCTAAAGGATTTTCTTGATCTCTGCGAGGGGCTTATCAATTGTAAGATCTTGTTCTAATGTTTTTACTTTATTTTCTAAACCTTTGATCTCCTTTTTTTTTCCACAACACTTATTTTGGAAATATCATAATTTATTTCTACCTTAGCCAATTTCTCTTTCACCCGTTTTAATTCTGAGACTTGTAGTCTCATGTCTTCCATGGATTTTATCAACTCTTTTGTGCTCATATTAGTACTGCTACCTGGTGTTGTTCCTGATGTTGATGTACCTATTGCAATTGTACTTGTGATTACCTCTATTGTGGCTGCTTGGACATTTAGAGCTACTGTTGTTCCAAGTGTAGAGGGGACTGCAGTTGGAACTATGGGGATTACCTTAGGAGGCTAAGAGGTCAACTCACCCTGCTTTTCCTTCACTGGTTCTTCTAATGCCTGCTCTATATCATTCGATCTATCACTAAGTTTCAAGCGCAGGTCCATCATCTCCTCTTCAAATTTATGTTGTATAACTTCTGCAGTTTGTGGATGCCTTGAAGGAGGTAGCTTCAGCTGTTTCCTCAGGGCAACAATGTCCTCTTCCTTTTTCTTGATTAATGCTTCTATGCCTTTAGCATCTTTGGGATTATGTCCCAAACTGATGATGATTTCTTCTAATGATTTTATTGTATTATCCTTGGCTAGGAAAGAGGCTTTCTCCAAATGTAGTTAAGCAGTTGTATTGTCCAAGGAGTCTTGTAGCTTGTGAGCCATCATTGCTTTGATAGCTAATGTGGAATAGACCATTTTCCCAATCTCCTTATGAAGTTCAATCTGGTCCATAGGATGAATATCTTTAACAAAGACGTCCAAATGTTTTCTGATGTTATCTGCTGCTAATTGAGGTTATTGCACCTTTGGCTTGAAGTAGCTCATTATCATCTTTGCTTCTGTAATATCATAGGCTGACATTAGCCTTTGCTGATTTGTGGGGCCCATTTTTAAATATTGATTGTACATTTGAAACCTTAATGGGTCATTCCTGGCCTTTATTTCTATGAATGTCTTCTTGATATCTGAGGCCTGTTTGCTTTGTGGCCTAAGGGATGGCACTTCTATATTGTGTTGTCTTTCTAACTCTTGCATCCGTGAACTAGCAGATGTTCCTCTCGCTGTAAAAGTTTGTTGGCTAGATTTTTCTTCCCTTTGGCTCTCTACAGTTTCTTCAATTATTTCCTCTTCTGACAGGGGGTTCAGTCTCTACCTCTTTGCTCCAAGATCCCCTGTGGGTCCACTGGGAGAGGTAGTAATTTCTTTGTCCTTATTTTTATTTCTTTTCTCATTTAGAGGAGTTTGCAATGCTGGACTTTCTGCTACATTAGTTTGGGTTGGAGGAATTTGTACTTGACTTTGTTCTTTGGACATTCCAGGATGATATATCAATGTAGGCTACTTTGTGGTCTCTATTTCTTTGCCTTTGGATGTTCCTGTAGCTGGTATGTTGGCTTCTTGTGGAGGCTATTGAGAAGTTTCAGCAGTGGATGTTCCAATCGCTGATTATTGAGATAGCTTGAATGGTACCTACCCCAAAAGAATCCAAATTAAGGGTTTTCTCAAGATCCTTCATAACATTTTCCTTGTTTTCCTGCTCACTAACATCTTCTATCAGGGTCCCTTCTACCCATTCATCCAAGTTTGCAAACTGCTCTATTTCTGGGATCCTATGATGAATATAAGGGGATAATTTGTTCTTTTTCCTTCTGTCACATATAAAACTGTTGGGGTCATATGGCACCCACCTAAAACTCTTTCATAGTCTAAGGTGATCTTCTAGAATTATTTCAGCTTTTTTCCATGCATCCCTATTATTTATTACAAAAGGGCCTAGCTGGTTTTTTATTCTTAGCTGAATTTTTTTCTTGGCACCACAAAAATGGACTAAATCTACATTTATGATTTTCCTGAAATACTCCAAGGCAAACAGTCTCATGGGAACATACTTGGGTAACTTGAAAGGGCAAAGTTCACACCCATACATCCTGATTTCTATGTGATTTTTGTATAGGTACCAGTCACCTATCCTGTACTACTTTCAGAACTAGAGAATTTTCTTCATGTCACCATTGATCCTAGGAGGGGAAACTCCTATCAACAGAGAAGTTGTTGGATGTAAAAATAAGTCAATGAATGCATTATAAGTATATGGGGACTCAAGGGTATTATGAAATATTGAACTCCAAAAGATGACAAATCTAGGATTTCCTCTGGTGTCTAGTTTCTTGATAGGGAATGGAAAGTTATCTGACTGATAATATAACATGAGATGGTATATGAAAGAGGTATATTTGAAAACTCGTTCTCTTTCCAAATTCAGGAACTAGCCATGGATTTTGTTGGCAATATAAGAGGCATAGTTATATCTGACAGTAGGGGGTTGTCTTGGAGTGAAGATTGATAGTAAAAATAGGGTAATATCATCAACATATTCATTGGAGTTAAAGCCCATTATCAGGGATATCATATCAACAATGAGTCTTCCAATTTTAGTGAAGCAAGTTTGAAGATAATTCGGTGGACCTTTGGGCTGGTAGTTTGGTAACATGTAGGTTTGAGCAATATGGTTTATTTCTGATTGAGTTAACTGAGAGGCTTTGTCAAGTAGGTACCCCATGGAAAGAGGAGCAAGGGGCTGAGTGGAGTGGAACTGTATCATTTCATTGATGGATTGAGCAGTTCTGCGGAAAAGAATAGTTTGGAATGGGGAGATAACAACTCTCTAGATGGGATCATAATTAGCAAAGCAATGATGAATTATCTCTGGGAAAACATGGACTTAGGGGAAGAAATACATGGGAAGGTTAGTTTCCCACAGTCCAAAAATGTCAGAATTATTCTGATGACTATCTCTGATTTGGCAAAAGATTTTAAGATTGTTACTATCACTAGATAGGTCTTTTATTTGAAAGTCTTTATCGCCCAGTGGGAGATAATCTAAGTCTTTGTGAGGAGCGTTCATGGGTGCGACATTTAGGGCTATAGGGGTTTCCATCTTTGGTTTTTGTATATTCAAAGTGGATTTTAGGCTTTCTGTGGGAAAATAGACCAAACAATAGGTTTGTGGTTTTTTTATGGCATTTACAGACTGTTCGTAACTTGAATTTGGCCTTCTCTGGTAGAATTCTCAGTAAAAAACCGCAATTGCACGGTTACAAGATGAACTGGATAAATACCTATGTTAAAGAGGAAGACCGTACAATGGCATGTTGGTTGATAGGCTACGAGATCGTTGTTGTAGCCTTTCTGGTCAGGTGGCAGTTGAGAAACTGAAATAGTGGATTTGGTCATTATTTTGCATGGGAGCTCGGGATGTAGTGCATTACAGTGAAAATAACATTTTATTATTTTATTTAATGAAATTCAGGTTGGTGGGTCTTTTTTCATTAATTGGGTGGATGATGTAAGTGTGATGTGATGCTTTGTCATTATGTGGAGGGTGGTAAGTGGTTTGCATCGCACCGCTTTTGAGGCTGGGCGGTTTTGGGCCGGGGGCGAACAAGCATATTGGCAGCGCGACGCGTGGCGGAGGTACGGGCGGAAAACCGCCTGGTGATCGCGAGTTAAAGCGCGATCAGCGGGGGGGCGCAATATCGTCGTCGACCGTTGGATGAAAATGGGATAATTGGACAGTGGACAGGCGTTGGAGATGGCGAGACTTTATGTATGCGGGCCCGATGTATAATTAACCATTAATTAACTATATCAGAGTCAATTCTATTGGTCAGTGTTGATTATTAATTAACCCGGAGTGTTAATTAATCCCATTTTCGTGCGGTGGGAAAGGTTATTAATAAATTTCGGATAAATTTATTAATCCCCGTTAAACAACATTTATAGTTATATTTAACCGGGGCAGGAATACATAATACTTTGGGGATTTATATATAATTACATAATATGGGAAGGGGTTAAAATTTATTTGGGAGTTATATACTATGCATTAAAGTTAATATGACTTCGAAATGAAAGCACCAAGTTAAAATGTTAGAAATTTACATTTAAACTTAGGCTAAAGTGGGAAAAAGGGTTTTTAGGTGATCTTATGTATTTTCCTAAGTAAAATAGGGTTTTTACTTAGGCAAACTTTATGAAATGAAATGAATGATTGATGGATGATTTTGAGTACTTAGGCTTTTAGATCATTGGACCGAGGGTCCGGTCCCTCCAGAAGTCAGGGAAATGATCTAAGCCCCTTTGATATTCAAAGACCTTAATACTTAGGGGAAATTAGCGAAATCTTTAGGGCAAAAATTGTGAATGCGGAAGTTTAGTTATTTAACCTTGTCTTGCTTGAAATGTTACAAGTGAAATGTTTGCTTGCACTGTGATAAAACTAAAGATTGCACTTTAGGACATAATCCCATGTAGTAATTCTGCAACCCACATCTACCTACCCTACCTACTTAGCCTGACATTTTTCTTCTTTTATTTGGTTGCACTTAGACTGGCAACCCTTTATAAAACTTCCTTTTCGTTTACATGCAAAGCTACTAAGCATGCATTATTAAATCCAAGGCTCAAATTAACTATTGTGAGCTTCCTTTTTATTTACTCTACCTATCTACTCTATCTGCCAAGTTTACACTTTTTTTTTAAGATTTATTCTCTATCTCTAAATGAAATTCAAATATCAACTAGCCAAGTTGACTGTTTTGACTATCTTCATGGAATTGTAGCGCGTAAGTTAACAATTTGCACACATGCTTATTACAGAAAATGAAAAAGTAGTGGCATTAGACTTGCCACACTTTCCTTGTCTATTTTTGTTGGGGTTCATTCTTCACTTTTTCGACCCATTTTATTCTTTACCTTTAATTTTTCTTTAGGTATACCCTCTTTACATTTTTTAAATTTTTTGATTTTTTGAAAATATGGAAAACCTTTGCAACAAGAAAAGGTATGAACATATTACAAAGGTCATCAAGTCAATCATGAAATATGAAACCTATTGGTATAGGAGCATAACAACTTCTAATATAATATCAATTGATTAATCCAAGTATTTCACATGAAAAGAAGCAAAAAAAATGAAAATAACACAAACTTATAGAAACGCAAGCCTATGCAAATTTACTCCCTCTCCAAGCCAAATTGATCAATAGATATAGGTCTTCAATTTTATAATCAAAGTTAATAGAAACATAAATCCTTGGTTATAAAGTTTTCCAACCCCCTTTTCTTATTGAATGAATTAGTATTTATGCTAGTCTATTACTCACTCTTCTTCTTCAATTTACTTAGAGCTTTTTGTTATGATAGTATCAATAATTCAGTAAATTTTTTTGGGAAAAATAATGTGATTATTTTTCTTAATCAATTTAAAAAGTCAAATATTTGCATATTAGAATGATTACAACTCAATGATTTTTCATTTTAAATTTATTTTTTCTCAATATATTTGCAAAACAATAGGGTTTCCTAGACCATATCTTGTGTTCAATGTGGTTTGAGTTTTATTATTATTATTATTATCAATTTTCCATATTTTATATATTGCATGAATAAGCATAATGCAAAAATTAACAAGTCCAAAAATCTAAGGAAAAATTAATCATTGTAGTGTAGATTTTGAATTTTCAATATGCTTTAGTAGATCTATTGTGACGAAAATCTTAGTTGAATATCTACAACCTTTTACAAATCATTGGAGCATTTTCAAAACCATGTTTCAATATATAATAGATAAAGGAGTCTCCATGATTGTTTTATCCTCCTTGGTGTGGAAACCTATAGGTTCATTTTGGCTTTTCTAACTATTAGTCAATAATTAGATTTATATAATACCTAGTGAATATTTGAGGCATCTTCCTTAGTTTCTTATCATGGTTAGGTGGGAAATTTTCCCTAGTTTAATAAGCTTCTTAGTTGTTATTATGTATGTTATAAATGTTGTTGTGTCTACTCACTCTCAGGCAATGCATTTTCAATGTAGGAGCATCTGACCACCCTTACTCGAAATTGAAATTTTTGGAGTTGTGAAAGGGGAAATGTGGACAATCATTTTAAACCAGGGAAAATTTTGTTCAAACAAAGCTGAATTTATGGAATTTATAAGGCTCAATTAAATGTAATTATCTACCATGTATGCGTATAGAGTGATTTTATATTATGAAAC
>APFE031074944.1:3005-15337 GCA_000404065.3 Pinus taeda
GGAATGTAAAGATTATAATGTAGTTTCCAATGTCATTGTCAATAGTGAAAGAATAAGAAAACAATTGACAATCAGAGACAATCAAAAGGGTCAAGAAATTGTAGAGGATAATAGTGGGAAAATCCATTTCCTTTCTTGTTTGGACAGGGATAAGCAACACAAGCATGGAAACGAAATGCTTGTCAATGAAAGTCTAGTTCAGGATGATAGCCAGAAAAGTGAAGATACAAAAGCTTTAAATAATTTCTTACAACATACGAATGATTCTAATCAAACTGGCACTTTACAATCAAGTTTGACAACTTCACCTTTAAAACCTCTCAATATAGAGGAACCTATTGATTGCATACAAAGGAACATGTTGACTACTATAGAGACAAATGTAGAATTCAAGGCCAGACTTTGGAAATTGTAGAAGAGATTGGAAATGAGGACAAAATACCTACCAAACACCTCAGAAGCAATAAGGTGCAAAAACCCAATGTTTCACTTGGAAGAAGCCTTGGTAGATATTGAACAATAGATTGAGTTCAGTGACTTCAAATTTACTCTATCCAATCTGTAGATGCATGATCAAAGTTGGGTGTAAACATAACCAGTTTTCCTAGAGCCATATTAGTGGATGGGGACTGAGAAAATCTATCAAGCATAAGATTCATCGATTTTGAATTGGAATGTTCTTTTATATTCTGTATAGTCACAACAACGACACCAAATGCAATCGTACTTGCTGCAGATATTACAATTATTATAGAAACACTTTTGCGGATATTAAAATTCTACAGATATTCTTTGTTATGGATTTCCACCCAACATCTTCCAGTATTTCTTATTTAAATTCAACTCCAGCAATATGTATGCCAAACATATCTGTCAAGGGGATGTTGCAGATTCAACTATTATAAATAAATTTGGCAGCTATCAAAAGGTTTAAGCAAATATTATTGGCAGTGTTTTTGATCTTTATGTGAATGAACAAAAAGATACAAGGGAGGGAGTAGGGGCTAAGAAAAAAATAAATGGAACATCTTATTAGTGGAACTTTCAAGAGTCCTCATTCACTAGAATTTTTTAACCTTAAAAGAGGGCTACATGGCTTTCAAGGGCTTAGTCCTCGTGGGTCTTCATCACATGGGACAGATAATGAATTGGACATGAATTATGTAGTGGAAAGTGTAGCATCACCATAGGTTGGTGAGGTGATAGTTGGCCCCCTCTTAGTTACAGAGTTTTGCATTTGAGCTTTAGGACTTTATCTCGAGAAGTTTGAGATTTTGCTGTAACAAGAAGGAACCGATTTTGAGATGATCAAGCTGATGATTATAATTGAACATCTGATAATGATCAATCACCTAATTCTGACTTCAACTACCAAAAAAAAACCCTTTGTAAAGAAAATATGCCTCAACTTGGTGGTTGAGTTTCCTAGCCCCCAAACAAACGATGTTTCTAGGTGCCCCTCCAAATCAAGAGTGATTTCCCCTGCTCCTGCCACAGCTTTCCTCGTCTTTAGATATCAAGTCTTGTAGAGAATACAAATATTTCCTAAACTTTTAGTCCTCTTTTGGGCAATTTTCGAGTTTAGTGTACATCATCTGTAGTTTTTTATGAAGGTAATTATTAAGTTTCAAGTTTCTATTTGCTCTGGTCAAAAGTCATTTTCTCTGAAGAAAAGCATAATTTTATGGACATCTCTTCCACCTCTTTCCTGCCATGTTTCCATAATCTGGGAGGCTGACTACTCAGAAATTCATGATAGCCTCAGTTAGCAGGAATCAAGCTAACATTTTTTACTGACATGCTGTAGCAACATTCCTTTAGCATGATCACTCTTCCGCAATCTGGTTGAATCATGGTTCACTAAAGTTTTTTTTAGTTACTATACTTGCTTCACAGGTTGATCTTGATTAAGTCATTCCCCTTTAGAATATAAACCAACTGTCAGACCTCCTATTCAAGCTCCAGCATTTACAAACTTCTATCTGCTTATTCCTATGCTCCCTCTCCACCTCACTTAACACTAGTATCCTGGGGATTCTCACTTGAGATTTTACATTATTTTGTCTTTCATATGTATATTCAAGTATAAATTATCCTCTACTAGATGGATAGTTGATTGTAATGTAATTCTTATCCTAAATGATAGAACAAATTGAATCGATGTTTGTTTCCTGGTTTTGATGTTTTTGTTTAAATGGGGCATGGATATTAATTGCAAAGTTAGCATAAGGTTGCTTGTTGAAGCACATGATCTGAACTATATGCCTATGAAATTTGCTATGGTGAATTAGTTTCAAAATTAATGTGACCTTTTCTCTGGGTTGTGCAGAAAATTGAATTCCTCAATTTTGACCCCAGAGAACACGCAGTTGCTTCGTCAATCAGTCTCCACCCTAATAACGACACTAAAGAATATAGAGGTATGTTTGAGCTTTGTTCAATATTCAAGCAAGCTTATGAAAAGATGTTATCAATGGTCACTTATGAAACTAATAAAGTTTAAATGGAATCCATGTGTAAACCTTCTCTCAGTGAGCCTGATTCCATAGATTGCCAAGGATAAAAAAATTACCACCGTATCAATCCATAAGATGAGATTACCAGACATTTGTGAGAACAGTCCATTGGTGACTGGCAATGAATACTGTAGACATCCGAATAAAGACACACAATGATTCATCTGCCAAAGATGAGATAACAGGACAGATAATTGGCTATCAATAATTCATTGGACAGTATTACAAGACACTGCCATTTGTCAGTGGATGACTTGGTGGTTATATGCTCTATTTTGTCTCAAAAAACCAATGCTTATAACTGAACCAGTTCTCGATATATTGAATCTGTTGTATAGGCTTGAAATGCATGTGAGCCATTCTTCATAAAAACAAGCAAACCCATCCTCTTAGCAAAGGAAAATGATAAAAACCAATTGTTCCAACATGGAAATTCGAAATACTTGGGTGCTTTGAAGAAAGAGTTTACTCACAATCAACCGTCTTCGTAACACAGAGTAACCTCCCGTTTTTATAATTCATGTAAACAACCACCCTTTAAATGTCTGAAAGAAATTGCTCACAAGAGGCCGATATAATTCAGGTATAGCGCATTCATTGAAAAATTGATGAGAATTATTATTAGGAATTTTACCTGCGATTGAAAAAAAAACCAGAGATTGAAGTTTGCAGTAGTACCTTTTGACAATAGAATTGACAACGCTATTGAGGAGTGAAGCTGATTGGCAAGTTGGCTCTGATCTGTGATGGGTGAAGCTGCTTGGCAAGTTGGCTTTGATCTGTGATGGGTTTGGTCTCGGGCTTCTGCTTAAATCCTTGACAATGGGTGTTTTTCTTTGACATCACTCTCACAATACCCTATGTTCTGCTATGTTCTGCTAGTTCTTTCTTCAGCCCCTTTGTTCTGCTATGTTCTTTCTTCAGTCACACGCTGGAATACTTATGTTTAATTGGAAGGAAACTAACAGTGCACTGCAGCAAACTAATAGTCAACTGCGACTACAAATTAAACTAGACTTAACTTCCAGAAAACTAACCATTAATTGCTATTTAAACTGAACGTGGACATTTTCAATGAGATGATGCCACATGGCTATTTGTGATTGGTTAAAATAATTTTAAAGGGGCAACGAGCGTCGACGGGGTTTGAACCCCCAACCTCCCGCACTACAGTCCACGGACTTACCACCATTCCATGAATTTGTTTCCTAACACTCTATGGTCATGCGTTTTATTTAAATTCAATTGGTTTCTGCATTTAGGGGAGGGGTCGTGGCACAAGTCCTAGCCCCGGTCACATTCAACACCGCAGAACCGTGGTGGAGCCGCGAAGGCAATAGATGAGCTAATTGTGTCTTTGCATCAAACCAACAAGGACATAGTTTAAAGTTCTCATCACAATTACAATTGTATCATTTGATCTTGTTATATAATGTCCTACCGTTTTATTATATCACCCCTAAAATTTAACGTGCTTTTACTCTTGTTTACTTTATTATATTAACTTTTCTCAAGGTGTTATTCATTCACAACTTTAATCCACATTAGGAAAACAAGCTTCTCAAAGTATTTATTATATACATTCATTATCATGTGTTGCATATTTCCCGTGGTTTTCTTTTTAATTATTATTTCATGTACATTTCCTGTAGTTTTACTATATTTCCCATGAAATATAGCCTGCATCTTTTCTGTTGATCTTGTTCTGTCAATTTCAAATCAAATATTTGTTATCTAGAGTTACAACTAACACCCTTTAGCTAACCAAAATTCTCTTGTCACTTGATTTTAACCAACCTAACATTTTCTATTTGCAATATGATTATAAACCATGACACAATCTAACAAGTTATGCAATGTGATGCCCACTTCCAACCATAGGCTAAGGATGGAAATTGACATGTATGAACTCATGTGGGGTTGTTGGTAACGTATGACATGCCATGAGGGGGGCATGCCATATCTAGTTGAATTTCCGTGTTCATAAAGGTTGATGATTCCAATGATAACCTAGAACCATAACATTATTAAGAATGACCCGAAGACATAAAGGATGAATGATCTCATGAGGTAAGAAAATTCCTTGATGAGGATGATCAAGACCCAATGTAGGTATAAGACACTAAGTGGGGGAGTTTAGAGTGCATAGTCTAGTGGCAAGTTCCATTCTAGAAATCCTATATTTGACTCAGTCCAAGGGTGGTACTTTATTGGATGGCCTAGGAAATGACCCTTGGTTTAGTGAAAGGTTTTTTTTTACCAAGCTATACCATTTTTGAATTCGAGGGAATAAAGGAATTATAGGTGTATTCTCCTTTGGATTATCATGTGAATTCATGTACTCCAAGACGGGCTTGTTTGAAGGAAAATCAATATCAAGGGAGTCATATGAAATTGATGGAGTGACAACCCATGTGCGAAGAGTATCCTAATCATATTCCATATTAGGATGGATTTTCTAACCAAGGTCAGTAGATGTTAGAAAGATTTCTTGAGAGGTAATCACTTCCACAAAAGTTGGCATTATGCCCCCATGATATCATATTTATTAGGCACCACCCAAGGAGTAGTAGGTTCAGGGGATCCATTGGTGATATAAGAGATCATGTTTATATAGTTGGAAGATTGTGATGAATGAGGAGGAGTTAGGGGAAGGGTGCCCATCAATGAAGAGTATTTGAACATCCCTTCTCCAATGATTTCAAAAGTGAAAGAGGAATCCCCTACAAATGGAAGTCACTAGCTATCATGGAAATTCAAGTGAGGATTGCAAAAGGTCAATTAGTTGAAAGTTACAATCTTACCCTAATTATGGAACATCATGAAAAAAAATACTAATGAGACAATAACCATCATGGCATATAACTAGGTTTTCCCAAGAAAGAGATTCTAATCTAATGGGGCATCAATTCCTTTGGATTAAATTGATATAATTTTTCCCATGATCTCAATAGAAAAAGAAATAAAAACCCTAGTGAGGTTCGAGGATGTTCCCATTGAAGGCCTTTAACAAAAATTTAATTAATTAAAAGGTTGGAGATCAAATATATTTCCAACACTTTGATAAAATAATACAAGTAGATGATTTTTTGTTCAATATTGGCCTATGAACATGTCATCCAAAAGTGTGAACCATTATATGGAAGGCCAAATGATGCGGAAGATCAGGTTTCCATGATGTGGGATCAAATGTGATGAGATTCAAATTTTAGGGATCTAGTCAAACAATGGTATTTAAGAGCATATTTCATTTCATATGGAAACTTTGGAAAACTTTAAGTTAATATGGTAGCGAGTGCTTAGGCCAATTCCTTAATAATGGTTTATTTTTTGAGTAATCCTCGCATTGGGGTTATGCGTTGTCTTTAGAATTGTGCCTTTGTCAGGTCATAATATAGTACCAAATGATGATTTTTCAATGTGAAGGGGATCATTGGTCTGAATAAGGACCATGGGTTTTGAAGTGGAAGGACTTGTCTCGGGATTTTCATAATTTTTCACTCTAGCAGTGATGTGGATATGTTGATTAACTAGAAATATGTCATGCATGGATGATGAGGAAGCATGTGGAGGATTGTGCCCACCCCACCTTTGTTGAGGAGGTGGAGGATTCACAATCATATTATTTTATTGAACTGAAAATAGATTTGTCAAGACAATGGGTTGAAGAGAAAAAAATTGTTGTGATAAGTATAGATGGATCACATCTATCTAGGAAAACTCATGAGGATATGGTCCTCCCCACAAATCTTACAAGGAAATAAATTCTTTTTCTTTTTCTCTTTGGTGCCCCCCTAAACATTTTACTCAGTTTGAGGTTCCACCTATTTATTGATATGAGGTTTATTGGAATTGTTTTTATTCTTCTTACCTCTAGGTTGCTGAGAATTATTCAAGGGCATGAAATGCATTATATTCAACTTGGAGGTATGAACAAGAGAACTAGAAGTTTTAGTGGTTGGATTAGTAGTCAGGGCACTAGAAGTGATGTTTAGTTGGCCCACCTAATTGGTTAGCTAGCTTATGTTTCCTAAGGAAATGGACCCCATCACACCATCCAACATTGGATATTGGCTTGGGTTTTGAAACGTCATTGAATGAATGAGAATTAAGGATGATTTCATATAGTGTGCATTCATGACTAGATATCAATTTGAGTTGGTGGGTGTGAATGATTGTTTGTTCCTCGATTTGGGATCATAACTTTTCTATGCATTCAAAAATCCAAGGTAATAGTGACTTGGTAAACCATTCATGCAATAATTCATTTTGGAAATTGGTTCTCAACAAAAAGATTCTTCATCTCCACTTGTGGATGTGATTAGAGATGTTGGTTGAGGTGTCTTAGTGGAAGTTAGTGAGTATGTACATTCCTATTTTGTACCTAATAGGAAGTTGATGGTGATTGAATGTATCTTATGCTAAATACATAAATTTATCAGAGGTTGTACTTATAAGACCATTGTCCCATTTGGAAGAACCATCGATGAGACTAATTTATAAAATTCACAACCAAATTATATCATCCATGAAGGATTTTGAAGAGCACCATAAATGATAAATGATTATATGTGTTGCAAGGTATTCCCTAGGCTTACCATAAAATTTTGGGATGTTAGTAGGTAGTTTAGGTGGGACCACAAGCCATGTAGGATTATGCTTGACAAGATCATTCGTTAACTTTGATAGATCAAGAAATTTAAGGGTTTCCAAGAAAGGAGAATGGAACAATTTCTATGGAGGAGGTGATGATACTTACATCCCATATCTTATAATCAACCCATGGCATGGTTTCTAAAAGTAGAATGGGTACTTGAGGAGGCATGGTTACTAGAGGGGTAAGATTCAACACCCATGGTGATATCATAAGGGTTATTTAACCTAGCAGGTGGACCCTCAGTGGAAAAGGGGCTCTTGAAATGTTGTGGGCCTCCAAGACCAAAAGGTGCACCAAGATTAAAGCCTTTTGGACCAAAATATTGACCAAATTAGTTAGTACCCCAAGGATACAACACATTTCTAGGAATATTGTCTCTATCACCTTGGATATTCCAAGGAAATTAAGTATTCCCTTGAAAAGATGACCCCATTAAAGATTTACTTCCCAAAGGATTTATAAACCCATCATTAATGTGTATACCTCAAATTGTGCTAGGGAAAAACATGAACCTAGTAGTATTATTCCAACCAAAATGGAACTGAATATTAGGTGTGAACAAACTACTTGTAGATATTCAGGACTAAGGGGTGGACTTGTAGATCTAGATGTGAATGTAGGGTTTGAACCTCCTACAAATAACTTGCATATGCTACTCATAATGGAACTAGATCCTTTCCTAAATTTGAACAAAGGGACCATATTTGAAGATGTGGTGTCACCTATATTGGATGTACCAAGTGGATGAAAAATAGATTGTGGGTTATTATTCCAAATGGAAAGATAGTTTCAACATGCGTTGTAAACACATGACTTGTGGTAGTGGGACACTGTATGGAGGGTTCCTCATGGGTAGCTCTAGTGACACTAGGTGTAGACACACTAGGTTATGCAATCTTATGAGCACTAACCACAATTAACTCTAGGTAAATACCATTTGAGTGGAAATATCTAGTCAAGTCTACACCCCCACCTAGGAAAATGGGTGAAGGAATGTGGGCCATTGAGGAATTAGAGTGAGGTGCTTTAATTTCATCAACTACTTTGTAGACTACATATTCATCCCCCTAAAAACCAACCAATGTGGCCCCTGAGGTAGGTAAGTCTATGGTAGTAGTCTGGTTGATCCTATGTATTGGAGAAATGCCCTTCTTTTAAGATGATGAGAATGATGTGGAATAAACCTATCCAATATGTTTGTAAAGGATGTGCATGAATAAAAATGAATTTAACCTAAGTACAGCTAGACTCCAGCAAACAACAAAGACCTAACAAATTTGAGCAAGCAAGAAGGCCAATTGATCAAAGGAATCTTCCATTAGTTAGATCTTGGTTGTTTAGGGCCCAGTTCAACCACAAAGATATAGATAGTATGGTTACCCTTCCCTCCTTCCTAATGGTTCTAGACCTAGCTCAAGTACCTTTAATTATGCATGGGCACCCTTTCTGGGGGATCCAAGTAAGTACTGACCAACCTTTGTCTGAGGTATAATAAGTATGTCCCACTCACCATTTCCTATGTAAGTCCTAATATTATGGCCACTAGGGTTACCACCTACAACCAAATAAACTAGGGTAATAATCATTGGTTGGGTCCACAAACAAGGGTACTAGGGTATGAATCCATATCCTCCCAAAATAGACCCTTGCATGTATGTAGACCAAACCACCAAGTCTATATGCAGTGGGATGATCACCCCACTGCTTCCTGTGTGACCAAGTGCTTTACCATTGTGTTATAAGGGGTCCCATGGCAACGAATAATTGTAAATGGATTTGCACACCATAACTCAATATTCTAGTGTTATTTTAATGGCCTTGGAGAGTGTCCTCACCAAACTATTCCAAGGCCCTAAGATTCTAAGATAATAATGGTGTGCTAGCGGGGAAATGAAAAATGTTCGATAAATTTTATTAATCATTTCTTTTAGTGGTTTCTTTTTAACTTAGGGTTATTCAAAGTTAAACTTGGTGGAGTTTTTGACTTTCTTCAAAGAAAGAGATGAATAATTATGAACATGAAATCCTTACTATTGATGAAAAATATCTAGATAAGAGTAATAAATTTCCAATTCAGTATGAATATAGTCCTCACAACTCTATCCTTTATCACTTCGAAATATATTAACAAATAAAAATAAAAATTATTATGAAATCAAAGGAAAAAAACCAAAGTAAGCAAAAGGAAAATACACCCAAAACCTAAGACCATACTTACACTCACAATAGTAGGCAAAAAAAGAAAAAGGGCCACAAGACAATGATGACAGAGATATACCCAACCCTAATGTCATTAATGGGAATCAAATCCAGTAGGATTTCTGGCCCTTAGAAAAGACTACAAATCCACCTATGCGAAGTGAATTTGAAGATTTTATGGTTGAGAAAAAGCCTAAAAGAATTAAATTTGATATTAGTCTAACCTTGGGTTCAGAATGATGCAAGAAAACAAAAGAAATCTAAAGGAAAACCCCCTCAAAACCCTTATTGATCTCATTTAATGCTCTTTCATAGTGTAAATAGAGAGTACAATTCTATTTCATAGACTAAGTGGAGTGTTAGACAAGAGACCAAAACTCTATGAAGACTAAGTAAGAGAGATCAGAAACCAATTGAATTTAAATAAAACCCATGACCATAGAGTGTTAGGAAATAAATTCGTGGCATGGTGGTAAGTCCGTGGACTGTAGTGCGGGAGGTTGAGGGTTCAAACCCCGTCGACACTCGTTGACCCGTCAAAATTATTTTAACCAATCACAAATAGCCATGTGGCATCATCTCATTGAAAATGTCCACGTTCAGTTTAAATAGCAATTAATGGTTAGTTTTCTGGAAGTTAAGTCTAGTTTAATTCTCAGTCGCAGTTGAGTGTTAGTTCGCTGCAGTGCACTGTTAGTTTCCTTCCAATTAAATATAAGTATTCCAACTTGCCAAGTAGCTTCACCCATCACAGATCAGAGCCAACTTGCCAAGCAGCTTCACTCCTCAACAACGTTGTCAATTCTATTGTCAAAAGGTACTGCTGCAAACTTCAATCTCTGGTTTTTTTTTTCAATCGCAGGTAAAATTCCTAATAATAATTCTCATCACTTTTTCAATGAATGCGCTATACTTGAATTATATCGGCCTCTCGTGAGCAATTTCTTTCAGGCATTTAAAGGGTTCTTGTTTACATGAATTATAAAAATGGGAGGTTACTCTGTGTTACGAAGATGGTTGATTGTGAGTAAACTCTTTCTTCAAAGCACCCAAGTATTCCGAATTTCCATGTTGGAACCATTGGTTTTTATCATTTTCCTCTGCTAAGAGGATGGGTTTGCTTGTTTTTATGAAGAATGGCTCACATGCATTTCAAGCCTGTACAACAGATTCAATATATCGAGAACTGGTTCAGTTATAAGCATTGGTTTTTTGAGACAAAATAGAGCATATAACCACCAAGTCATCCACTGACAAACGACAGTGTCTTGCAATACTGTCCAATGAATTATTGATAGCCAATTATCTGTCCTGTTATCTCATCTTTGGTAGATGAATCATTGTGTGTCTTTATTCGGATGTCTACAGTATTCATTTCCAGTCACCAATGGACTGTTCTCACCAATGTCTGGTAATCTCATCTTATGGATTGATACGGTGGTAATTTTTTTATCCTTGGCAATATGTGGAATCAGGCTCACTGAGAGAAGATTTACACATGGATTCCATTTAAACTTTATTAGTTTCATAAGTGACCATTGATAACATCTTTTCATAAGCTTGCTTGAATATTGAATAAAGCTCAAACATACCTCTATATTCTTTAGTGTCGTTATTAGGGTGGAGACTGATTGACGAAGCAACTTCGTGTTCTCTGGGGTCAAAATTGAGGAATTCAATTTTCTGCACAACCCAGAGAAAAGGTCACATTAATTTTGAAACTAATTCACCATAGAAAATTTCATAGTCATATAGTTCAGATCATGTGCTTCAACAAGCAACCTTATGCTAACGTTGTAATTAATATCCATGCCCCATTTAAACAAAAACATCAAGACCAGGAAACAAACATCGTTTCAATTTGTTCTATCATTTAGGATGAGAATTACATTACAATCAACTATCCATCTAGTAGAGGAGAATTTATACTTGAATATACATATGAAAGACAAAATAATGTAAAATCTCAAGTGAGAATCCCCAGGATACTAGTGTTAAGTGAGGTGGAGAGGGAGCATAGGAATAAGCAGATAGAAGTTTGTAAATGCTGGAGTTTGTAAATGCTAGAGCTTGAATAGGAGGTCTGACAGTCGGTTTATATTCTAAAGGGGAATGACTTAATCAAGATCAACCTGTGAAGCAAGTACAGTAACTAAAAAAAACTTCAGTGAACCATGATTCAACCAGATTGCAGAAGAGTGATCATGCTAAAGCAATGTTGCTACAGCATGTCAGTAAAAAATGTTAGCTTGATTCCTGCTAACTGAGGTTATCGTGAATTTCTGAGCAGTCAGCCTCCCAGATTATGGAAACATGGCAGGAAAGAGGTGGAAGAGATGTCCATAAAATTGTGCTTTTCTTGACTTTTGAGGTTATCGTGAATTTCTGAGCAGTCAGCCTCCCAGATTATGGAAACATGGCAGGAAAGAGGTGGAAGAGATGTCCATAAAATTGTGCTTTTCTTCAGAGAAAATGACTTTTGACCAGAGCAAATAGAAACTTGAAACTTAATAATTACCTTCATAAAAAACTACAGATGATGTACACTAAACTCGAAAATTGACCAAAAGAGGACTAAAAATTTAGGAAATATTTGTATTCTCTACAAGACCTGATAGCTAAAGACCAGGAAAGGTGTGGTAGAAGCAGGGGAAATCACTCTTGATTTGGAGGGGCACCTAGAAACATCCTTTGTTTGGGGGCTAGGAAACTCAACCACCAAGTTGAGGCATATTTTATTTACAAAGGGTTTTCTTTTGGTACTTGAAGTCAGAATTAGGTCATTGATCATTATCAGATGTTCAAGTATAATCATCAGCTTGATGATCTGAAAATCGATTCCTTCTTGTTACAGCCAAATCTCAAACTTCTCGAGATAAAGTCTAAAGCTCAAATGTGAAACTCTGTAACTAAGAGGGGGCCAACTATCACCTCACCAACCTATGGTGATGCTACCCTTT
>APFE031074945.1:0-10446 GCA_000404065.3 Pinus taeda
TATGGAAAAGAATTGTAGTCATCCAAAACCTCAGAGCCTTGTATGCCATGTGAAGGTGTCTTTTATAAATCCACCAATAGAATATATATATATAATATTTGAAATTGGATGGGTGCCTTGTGAATTAGGTCGACTAAAATAGTTTGGAGGGAAGACTTCCAACTTAATTCAAATATAAATATATTTTTTCCTTTTTGATATTTTCATGCCCAATAAATATTGATCCCTCTTAAATATTATTTTCCATTGAGACAAAAGGGCTTGCAATTCGGGACTTATGGATACTATGGGAAATTCATCCCATCGCTGCCCAAATTTTAACAGGCATCGGTAGAACTTGACCTACTGTGCATACAAAACTGTCACCTCCTAAGTTTGTATGAACCTCGGGTTGATAATTAAAATTGGTAGCCTTGGGAGTCTCAAAATTCTTATTGTGATATTGACGTTCATCACATGTATAATCATGTATCCTGTATGTATCATTGTATCAATACCTCTACTAGTGTCAATTGAACTTGGATCCCATATAGATGTATCCTGTAATCCATGGATGCATAATCATAAACCTCTAGGACATACCTCTTTATAAGTGTCATTACATTTGAATGCTCCTCGCACTCAAATATCAAATGAGTCTCCTCCATCAAATCCCAAGTTCCCCTAACATCCTCCTGTATGATGGCTACCATAGTTAAGTGATTTCTTGTTGTGGAGGATGAAGAATGTACATAACTCAACTCCAAACAAAGTTGTTCAACCTAAAACTCTAATTCATGAAGGGCCATTTGAGTTCTCTTTAAGAATCCTAGGTGTTAAAATATGGAACTACGGTAAAATTTCACTTTGGACAATTCATTTAATGGATATTATGATTGCATTGAATTCCTATTTCTGAGAGGACCAAAATTGACCTAAAGATCATCAAATTTGGATAAGGGAAATTGTACTTTTGAATTATACGCCCACATATGCATATTTGATGAGGTCGGCCCTAAAGAAAAATGGACACCCTTGGAAGGCTATAAATACAAGAGACCTAAACCTCATTTGAAAATCATCATGACAAATTATTCTATTCTCTTTCTTGGTTTTGGTTCGCACAGGTTTGAGGCACATCCGTGAAGAATGGGTTTACACGAAGGAGCAATTGTAGGGTTTGAAGCTCATATTTTTGTTTTAGGATTTTGGGGCTCAATCGTAGGCATGACCATTGGGGGAATTTTGAGGTCTAAAATGAGCCTCCTATGAAAAGTTTACAACCAAAATAAACTTTATAAGAACCAGTAGGATTCGAGATGATGATCTCAACCATGGAGGATGATTCACCATTTTTGGAGTAAAAAAGTAAAAGGATTAAAAATAATAAAACTAGTTTTTCAAATGGTATTTTCAATTTATCTTTGTAAGGGTTTACTCAAAGTTCAAGTGGGATTACTCATTCAACAAAAAATTTAATTCCTCATCCAAGGAGTAACCATGTTGCATGCTTCTGATGGACCCTGCTACACAAAAAATGAGAAATACATGAAAAATGTGATTGCAATCATGTTTTCTCATGTATTTCTCATTTTTCGTGTATAAGGGTCCATAAAAAGTATGAAACATGGGTAATACTTGGATTAGGAATCAAATTATGCATCCAACGAGTGTTTCTGCTCGAAATTTGAGTAAACCCATAGGGAGATAAGTTGAAAATATGAGTTGAATTTTTTTTTTTCTTCTTTCCCTCTAAAGTTTGATGATGTAATCTAATCTTATTTTATTATTTCCACTATTATTTTATAATTTATTTAGGAGTCCCATTTTAGACCTCAAAATTCCCCTAATGCATAGAGAGATATTGGCTACAGTCGCCCACTAATTAGCTCGTTCGTGCAACTGAAGCTTTTCAGTTTCTTGCACACCATGTCCTACGTGCGACTGGTATCTAGGGTTACTGAGTCACAGTCGCAGGCTTTCCAAAGGATGATTTTGACTACAATCACTATCTTATAAGCTCAAGGGAGCAACTGGAACCTCATAGTCACATGCATGACTCCTCCTACATACGACTGGTACCAAAATGTTGAAATTTCAGGTATCCAAAGTTTTCTCTTGTTGACTGCAAACAGTGACAATTCATTACAAGCTTCAGAATCAAGGTTTGAGTATAAGCATTGATGGGTTCATTTCATAAATATTATTTAGTTGATTACTGCTAAATAGTTTTATGGTTGAAAATATGGATTATTGTACTCTCATTTGTTGAATCATTCAATGATGATCTAATAAGAAGAAGGATTTGAAAGGGTTTTCCCCATAGTGGGTTTTTCCCTGGTCTCCGACCAATCCTAGTGTTTCTATGTGTGAATTCTCCTCTTCTATTGTTTCTTTATGTTCCATTGCATTGATGATGATATTGTTATTTATAGATAGTTGCATATGTTTCTGAATAATGATGTCAATATGAATAATGTTATGCTTTTATGGGGTGAATTTAATGTGTAAATGAAGAAATGAAATTATGAAAGAAAAGAAAAATATAGCCCGAAGAAAAATTAGCATGGTATCAGAATTGGGCTAAATAAAAATCATTGAAGGTCACCCCTATAATGACACCATTAAAGGATGCAAGTGAGGATGGTGGAGACCTAAAAGAATACTGGGGTTTGAAGGTAGCCCTAGGAAATTGGTGTATTAGGGTTTGTTGGATATAATGAGGTTGGGGTTTGAGAGAAACCTCAGTTTATAACAATGATTTGAGATATGAAATCTAGAAACCCTAGCATGGTCAATGTGAAGATGCTCAAGCACTTGTGGAAAATTTGATGAAGCCCTAGATGGGATAGTCTCTATTAGGCTTGGTTGTTGGAATGATGTCTCTTGTAGGTTGGTTTAAGAGGGAGATGATCACCTCTCATTGAAGATAAGTAGTTTCCGATTTATGATGCTCTGTTATATCTTTATTTTTTATCTAATTATTGTTTTGATTATTACTTATACTTCCTACATGTATATTTGAATATTTGGATGCTTCTAACGTCCCGATGAGTTCTGATAAGTGGATCCTTCTTGAGGACTATGGCTAGTGCAGGAAAAGATGAACTAGTATTAGAAAAGAGACACTTGATGAAAAGGTGATAAAGTGCTACAACTGCAAATGTAAAATAAGAAGGTGTACAAGTATTTTAACGCTACATGGTATGCATAGTATATTGTTTCAAAGTTATGTTTCAGCTGTAATATTGGATGATAAGGTAAGCCATAAGGTATGTTGAGAATGTATCCTTCACAAATAAATTATGCATATGAAAGAAAGTTTGATTCATGACACCTACAATGAAATGACACACTTGGTAATGACCAAGTATTTTACCTTTTAGACATAATGAAATTCTTGGTTCTATGAAGCTACTTATTATTTATCTTTGATATATTGGTATACTTGATGTTTGTATAACATCTATATTTTTGGATATCTTGATCCCATAAAGAAGGTTAGCACCTTGATTCTAGTAGATGGTAATTTTATACTATTGATATTGTGTGTGAAAAGCATGGTAGCCATGATGATAGAAGTAACAATGAGATTGATATTCAGGATATTCTGTTGACTGTGATTATGTTTTGATATTAATTATGGCATATTGTAAAATTGAATTCCTTGACTTGATGGATTGAGTTATGTGACAAAGAATTAATATTGTGATTTAAGTATACTCCTATTAGCTATTTAACACTAACCCTTAATGAAATATTGATGTCATGATGTAATGGTGAAGTAGTTGATGCTAAGATATATGACCATGATGAATATGTGATATAGTCTGACTTTATGATCTAACATATCTACTGATGCATGAAAATATTATAGACAGGTCAACAACTTGAATGAAGATGACTGAAGTGGCTTCCCATTCATAGGGAGAATCTCTCCATAAGATCCTTACTCTTATTATCATTTTCATTATATGTATATTATTTACTATTGAAGTATGATTTATTGACATGAATAGACAAATATCTGATATTGTTGACCTGTAGTAAAGTTCTTATTTAAGAGAGAGAGTTTTCCATTACTCCAAGCCTCAGCCACATGGAGGCAAGCTTACAAGTGTGACTGTAGCCTCTCAGCTGCATGGAAGTAAGATCAAGGGTGCGGATGTAGTCTCTCAACCACACGAAAGAATTCCTATGGTTGCAGTTATGCCCATAGGACACAAAAGTGAAGTTTGGTGCATGAAATTAGAAGTTCACCTAAAGGATGATAGTCATAAAGACATGAAGCAGACAACAGAAAGTTCTATAGCAGGGAAGTTTTAATATTTGACTTACTATAGAGAATGTGAATGTATTGACTAAACTATTTTTGCAGGTGACTGGAATATGCATAGTAGAATGTTATTTCAATCTAATCATGTATGCTAGTGTATGATAACAATTTCATGAGATTTGACCTATTGGATTGACTTAGTGAGCATATTGGATTAGAACTTTGACATGATTCTTGATAATGATTAAGAACTTTGACTTGATGTTGAGATATGTTTTGGGCTATAGATCTCACAGTGATAGAAAATTTGGGCTTTGACCTGATGACTAATGATTTAATTTGACGACTAAATTTGCCTTAATAACAATGCTATATGGTTATAGTAAATTTTAGTGACTTATATTAGTATTCTACATTGCCATCATTAGCTTTGACACATTGGTTGCAGTATAAACAATTGTGATCCAATATGAAGTAATCTCACAATAAATGGATGGAACCTGCGTGACTTATTCTTGGTGTATGCATTTGCATCTAGAGACTTATATTATGATCATGAGAATGTCTTGATGAAGTTTGATATTTCTTGGTAAATGGCATCTTGTTGGCATGATAAAAGATGAAAGCTCTACCTATCACTTGGTCTAAAGAATTTGATACAATAATATTAATGATTTTGGTATTAGTTCTGATCTTGATTTTAAACTTTGATAATCTGACTTAGTTGGTTTGATTGTACAATATTTATTTATGTAAGGCTAAGAATATTGGTTTGGAAAAGTGTTATGTTTGCATAAAGCATTGTATGAAGCAATCTCCCCGATCTTGATATGTCCACATTGATTGTTATCTGGTGAAGTGAGGATGATGTACCCATCCAAACCTCTAATTCAAAAAGGGTCCAAGGTATGAATTTTATTTTGGTTTTATATATTGATGGTCTACTCTTGATAGGTAATGAGCCTATGATGATCAAAGTAAGAGGGAGTTGGCTTTTGAAGCTCGAAATATTGAATCATGGCATGATGAATCGATTTCTAAAGTTTGGAAAATAAAATATATATTGAAAAGTTATTGAAGAGTTTTTAGAAAGTGGAAATGCAAATCCTTGGACACTCTGATTGAATTTAAAGAAGTTGTGAAGAGATATTATTGAAATTGACTTGGAAACTGATGAGCCCCATAATTGGGTAACTATATGGACCTTAAGTCACCTCCTAGCTTAGTCAAATCAACTCTTCTCACAATTTATTATATGTTTTGATTATATTTTGTTTAATGAGATGAGTTAAAGTGAGATATTATGCCTAGTGGACTAATATGCATTGAATGTAGGCTTGAAAGAGAAAATTGAGGAATTTTGGCAAGATTAAGGTTTGAAACTAGAATGGGACAAGGGAGAGAGATTGTAAGAGGTAAATCCTTCTCATTTACTCTCTCATTTTAATATTCCTCCATTAATAACACCAATTCGAAGTACAAGTAGCCAAGTCATGAAGATCAAAAGGAAGCCGAGCAAGTGATAGTCAAAGACTTAGTTCATCTCAAGTTTGGGAGCCGAGCCTCCTTAGATATAAGGAAGTCATTGGGGACTTTAGTGGTATAAATAAAAAATCCTAGAGCCTCATTAGGATTCAAATTTTTGTTGTAAAAACACTAGTTATTTTCAAGCTCCAGACTTGTGGAAGACATTACTATGTAATTTTCTGTTTTGATAATGAGAATGAGCTTTTTCATTATCTAGTGCTGAGTTAACTCATAGGGCTGAATATCTTGGGTTAGGGCCCAATCCTGGTAGAAAAGGATCTCTTATTGTATATGTATGCTTAGATTAGTTTCATAGATTCATGGTTAAATTGTTCTTAGAAGTATTTCATTGCAAGTAGTGTAGATTTGATTAGTTTGTTTATTAGTTTAGATCCATTTGTGCTTTACTCTAGCAATAGGTTAGAAGGGATAAAAGGAACATCAAAAAGCTATCAGTAGGTGTCTTGGCCTCACCTCTTCCGTTAGGGATCATCATTTGAGGAAAGGACCCCTATGTAGCTCCAAAAAGATAGACTTCTATTTTTTCATAGAATTTAGAATTTATTGTACTTGAACCAGCATTTGATTAGTTTGCACGAGTAGGATTTAATTACCATCTCTTCCATATTTAGTCTTACAATAGATATCATCAGTGATTCCATTTCATTCTGCAGTTTTCGTTATGCATGAAGTAGACAATTAGCTCATTAAACTATGTTTTTCTAGCTTATTAGAATTCTTCTTGTTTACATGATTTTTTGGAAAATAGGAATGTTTGATGCAGAGCCGGGGTTTCATCAGTAGAGAGAGATCCCATAGCAAGCAACCACCTTCCAAATTCATCTATCCATAATCATTCCTTACTTTGACCAAGACCTTCACCTATTTCTTCATTTTACATAGAAACTCCTCCAAGCATGTTAAGCAAATACAACCATCTCCTAACCTTGGTTTTGAGTTCTGAGTTACTATAGGCATTTTCTCACTCCACTACACCTACCAACCAACTTCCCTCAGCCTTCCATCACCTCTAGCACTCATCATTTTGTTGGTTGTGGAGCCTGATTATCTTCTTTATTCAGAGGTATCACCGCATTGAACCCCAACTAGTAATGTGGTGGAAATGTTGCCCGTAATATTTGCGCTGCAAGGGGTCTGGGGGCGAGGGGAAAGGGGGGGCTGTGATCTTTGGGAGCCGCACCCCCCCCCCCCCCCCCACTCCCCCCCCCTTGGTGGGGATTGGGGGAGCGCCCCCGAAGCTAAAATAAATTAGATGTAAAATTTCTGTAAAATGTTTGTAGATGGTCCATAGTCAATCTGGACTGTTCATTAGGTAAAGATCTGACGGTAGAATTCATGTTTAATTTAGGGTTTTTTTCCCTAGAAGGCAACCCCTCGCTATATATGAGGGAATTGTATTGCGTATATGTAGATCATTATTCTGAGTGAGAAAGAGAGAGGAGATTGAGAAAGAGAGAAGAGGGAATTACAACGTATCTGCTGTAGGTTGTATCTCTTCAGTTTGCTGGATAATATAAAAGGAAGGACTGGTTGTTTCTCTGTGGACGTAGCCCAAATTGGGTGAACCACGTATATATGTTTCTCTCTTGTTTTATGTGTTTATATTTCTACAATATATTTTATGTGTTCCATTTATCTGTAATATATACTTTTCTAACAATTGGTATTAGAGCCGAAGGTCTATTTGGCTGATAAACTCACAGGAGAGAAGGGTTCCTGGTTCGAGTGGGAGCAATGGTAGAAGATGGTAGGTTTAGGGTATAAAAATTTAATGGCCAAAACTACCAGCTATGGAAGATGTAGATGGAAGATTATTTGTACCAAAAGGATCTATACCAACCATTGAGTTGAAAGACAAAGAAGCCAATGAGTATGACAGACACAGAATGGGATATTCTTGACAGAAAGGCACTTGGAACAATACGGCTGTGCCTAGTGGCATCGATATCCTTTAATATTTCAAAGGAAACGACAACAAAGGGTTTAATGTTGGCATTTACCAAACTATATGAAAAACCTCGGCCTCAAATAAGGTATTTCTTATGAAGCATTTATTTAATATGAAGATGTCTAAAGGTGGATCTATTGCTGATCATTTAAATGAATTTAATACAGTTACCAGCCAGTTAAGTTCTGTAGGGGTAACTTTTGATGATGAAGTTAGGGCTCTGTTATTTCTGTGATCATTGCCAGAAAGTTGGAATGGTTTAGTTATGGCCATTAGTAACTCTGTCTTTGGATCTAGTACTTTAAATTTTGATGACGTTTTCGGTGCAATCCTTAGCAAGGAAATGCGACGGAAAAGCTCTGGTGAGACATCAAGTAAGGTTTTGACTAAAGAGATTAGGGGAATAAAAATGGAAAAAGGAAAGAGCCCAGGATATCGCAATAAGTCAAGGAAAGGTAGATCCAAGTCCAGATCGGGGATAATGTGTTGGAAACGTGGGAAGAAAGGATACCTAAAGAAAGACTACAAGTCTCAGAAGGGAAAAGAAGGATATGTGTAACAAGAAAACAATCATGAAGCAAATGTGACAGGTGATGTGTTGCAAGATGCTTTGATTCTTTCATTAGAAAATATTATTGATGCCTAGGTGGTAGATTCAGGGGCCTCATTCCATGCCACACCTGATAGGAAACATTTTCATGATTGTGTTCAAGGAGATTTTGGACAATTTTCATGATTATGTTAAAGGAGATTTTCATGATGCAAGGAATTTTCTAGAACTAAAGAAAAACCTAATTTCAACATGGCAGTTGGGAGGTGAAGGCTATGTGACTAATTTTACAGATAAAACCTGGAAGGTCACTAAAGGAGCCCTGGTAATAGCAAAAGGAGAAAAGGTTGGTATATTGTATTTATGCAATGGTATTTAAAATTCTGTTAATGCTTTAACCTCTACAGGAGAAGATACAACATTGTGGCATCATAGGCTCAGGCACATGAGTGAGAAGGGGATGTAGATTCTTCACTCTAGAAATTTTTTGCTAGGTTTGAAGCACGTTGATTTAAAATTCAGTGAGAATTGTGTTTATGGAAAACAGAAGAGAGTCAGATTCCTCAGAGTTGGGAAAGAAAAGAAGAGTGAGAAATTAGAGCTTGTGCATACAGATGTATGGGGACCTTCTCAAGTATCATCTCTTGGTGGATGTCTTTATTATGTTACTTTTATTGATGATGCCACTAGAAAAACCTGGATTTATTATATTCAAAATAAATCATATGTATTTGATACTTTCAAGAAATGGAAAGCTTTGGTTGAAAATGAGACAGGGAAAAGGTTGAAGTGTCTCAGATCAGACAATGGAGGTGAATATTCCAACAAAGAATTTGATAGGTACTGTTCAGAGAATGGAATTCGTAGAGAGAAGACAGTTCCAAGAATACCATAGGAAAATGGTGTGTCAAAAAGGATGAACAGGACAATCATGGAGCGTGCAAGGTGCATGATATTGCATGCAGGATTTTCTTTACAATTTTGGGCAGATGTTGTAGATACTGCTATTTATCTAATAAACAGAGGGTCTTCAAGTCCCTTGGATGGTGGTATTCTAGAGGAGGCATGGAAAGGTAAAAAGGTAAACTACTCATTTTTAAAAACTTTTGCTTATGAAGCCTTTGTCCACATTAATAAATAAAATAGAGCAAAGCTTGAGGCAAAGTCAAAGAAATGTACCTTTATTGGATTAGGTGTTAATGATTTCGGTTATCGCTTTTATGATTATGAAAAAAGAAAATCATTAGGAGCAGAGATGTCATATTCAATGAAATATGTATAAGGATCATATGCAAGAAAAGAAACAAGAAAAAGAAAACAGAGAATACACAATGCTTGATGATATCACAAAAAAAGTGAAGGTGCTTGAAAATCATAATGATCAACAACCAAAACAACAACAACAACAAACGCCTCAAACCCCTGAAAGTGGTGTTAGAAGATCTGTCAGGATAAGTAGACCCCCTGAACAATACTCTCCTTCATTATATTATGTATTGTTGACTCATTCTGGTGAACCATAATGTTATAAAGAAGTAGTGTAGGTAGAAACCTAGAAGAAGTGGGAGCAAGCCATGAAACAAGAGATGGACTCCTTAGCACATAACCAGACTCGGGACTTATTCAAGTTGCCTGTAGGTAAAACAACATTGCATAATAAATGGGTTTACATGTTGAAGGAAGAAGATGGAGGTCAGGGAAAATTTTAAGAACCCCCCCTAAATTTACATGTATAATAAATGGGTGAATCTCCATGGTATATAGGAAAAATGGAAGGCGATTTTTATCAATAATATGATATGTATATATAATTTTTTGGCGAATCTCTCACCAGGCATGGCGAATATTTTACTCAATTATAAAATCTTGTGTTTATTGAATACACAAATGAAATCATTGCATTTCTTTAAAATATCTTTTGAAATCAAAATTACCGAAATTACATATTGATAATCTAGTGGGTGTAAGATAAAATTCACCCGTGCCATTCATAGAAAGCATGAGAAAAAACCTAATACTATATATAAAACCAAGTAAATTTCAAATTCATCACTTCTAGGGACCTCATAACTACCCTGCCAATACACAAGTATGTTCCTGTTTGCAATTAGAAAAATTACCCAAATTACAATCTGTTTACTCCAC
>APFE031074956.1:0-17147 GCA_000404065.3 Pinus taeda
TATATTATTGTTGATGTAAACATAAGAAAACTATATAATAGATATATAGTCAAGCATTTTCTTTTTGAGAGGGGCTTGCCCCTTCTCCCATCCTTCATGGATAGCCATGACCAAAGCTATCATGGAGGAGTGTCTGCGTTTTTATTGTGTTTATCATGCTTTGTGGTTTAGTTTTTAATTTAGTATTATTATTTTTCTATGGCTTTGGTTTTTAAAATTCTAATCCATCATTTTATAATAACAATTTTTTAAATTATTTATTTTGAACATTAATAATATTTTTTTTACTTTTTTAATGAAGTGATTTTTTTCATAATAATTTCATAATGAAATTGCTAACAAAATATTACCTTGAAATTTTTACTGCACTATTTATGTAAAACCTTTTGATATATTTAATGTTCAACCTCACATTTCAAAATTTAATTTTTGCATTTTAAAACTTGGATTTGTAGAGATTTTATTTATTTCAAATTTCCTATCTCAAAATTTAAATCTTAGCACATTTAAATAATAACAATTGTAAAATTACATTTAAAAATTTCCATGTTTGAAAAATTTGCAATTGAATTTTTAATAGAAACTAATCTTCAAAGTTTCAAAATCTATACATGAACATTTTTACATGCCAACCACATTTATGAAAATCAGATTTAAAAATTTCAATGTTTGATGACTTGGGACACTTGTACTATTTAATCTTGAATTCCACTACTTAAAATTTGATGCTTATACACACATTTACATGCTCCAATGACATTCATTTGTGAACTTTCTACAACCTAAAATCTGATATATCTAATAAACTAGAACATTATAAAAAGAGAGCTTAAATCTAACATTATAAACCTAAGCTTAAATCTATATATTTGTGTTGTGTTGTATCCTCTTAATGTCAAATGTTATGTTGTTGCTGTTGTGTTTGTGTGTATAAGGTGATACACATAACACTCTCTGTTTTAAGTTGATTTAACCATTCAAAAATTGATGTTTGAGAAACACATACTTTTATTGCATTCATATAATATTTATTTTCTAATTTGGTTTTATCAAAATAATTTAAATGCTTTTGATGTTCTACACTTCTAACCTTAAAATATAGTGTTTCATTTAATTGTATGTTCAACTATAATTTGTTAAAAAACATGTGATTTTTGTATGAAATTTTCAAATATAATGATTATACTGTCATCAAATTTGTATTTTAATATATTATAATGATGAGTTTGAGATGGTAAATTTGTATTTCAAATTAATTTACATCCATTTGGACTGCATTGCATTGTATGATGTAAGTATATAATTGTAAATTGAACAATAATTTTATGAAGAGTTTGCTCTTCTTTCTTTTCTTTTCTTTTTTTTTAATATGGGATGAATTTTTAATTATAATGATCCTTGTTTTTTGTTGATGCATTTTTTTTTATGTTTCAAGTGAATCTACATATAGATCGCATTTTTTTGCCATCTATACATGAATTTCTAAATTTATTTTGTACTTTATGACATTTTATTTTATAAATTTTTGAATCTTCCATTAAATATTTAAATCTCAAATTTTAATTAAACTAATTTATATTTATAATATAATGTATTTTAAATTAATTTGAGAGGTTGCATTTTAAATTCCACCCTAACATTTTAAAACTTAATAGTGTATTTTATATTCCATATTATAAAATTTCAATTTTTAATACATGTTAATGACAATGGGAAAATGGAATTTAGAATTATTTTTTGATTTTTGACAAGTCTCTACAAATTAAAATTCTAGATAATTAATAATAATGAACTTTCAAAATTTGAGCATTTATACAAACACTTTTCAAGATGTACATTTAAAATTACAAAACACATAAAAATTAAATATCATGAAAACACTAAAAATAAAAATTGATGATTTCAAATTCTAAAATTTATATAAAACTAAAACTTTTAATTTATATGTTTTGTTATATTTAATTATATTTAGTGTGCTATGTTGTACCATGTTAATGGTTTATGTAAATGTTTTGTTGTTTGCATTTGGTTATGGGTGTAAGACTGTGTGTTTTTACAAGAGTTTAAAATAATGTAAGTGATTGGAAATTTAATGTTTGAGAGAGGAGAACATTTACAAAAATTGTGTATTGTGTTTGTATGGTGTTAGAAATTTATATTGTATATTAAAACTATGGTGGTGAATTTTTATTGAAATGTTTAAATATTGAATTAATTACTTTGTGATTTTTGTATGGGATATTATGTGTATTTTGAATTAATTTGAACAAGTGTGTGAAGTTTGTGCATTTTAAAATGATTTAAATACATTGAAATTTGATGCTTGGGGGAGTGACTTGTAAAAAAAAACTAAGAAAATGTATTTGATTGTATGACATCTAGTTCTATAATTTTTACAATTGCATATTAAGCTATGCTCTCACCAATACTTTCAGATTTTTCATTAAATGTTTAGATACAATAATTAACACTTTAGGATTTTACAGTAGTTCAAGATAATACAATTACTTAGAGATTTGATGTTTGAGAGACACGGACATTTAAAAAAAGGTGTATTTTGTCTGTATGATATTATAATTTTATATTGTATATTAAACTATATTTGTTTATAAAACAAATGTGTTATTTTTTTTAAATGTTTAAATTATATGTGTGAAATTTGTGTATTTTAAAATAATTTAAGTGCATTGAAATTTGATGTTTTGAGGGTCTCACTTGTTAAGAAAAATGTATTTGATTTTATGACATTTAATTCTAGAATTTTATATTGTATATCCAACTATGGTTTCCCTAGTTCTTTCAAAAATGTTTAGATATAATAACTTAACAGCATGTGTTTTACAATAGTTTAAGATAATGCAAGTACTTGAAAGTTTGATGTTTGAGAGAGATGGACATTTTAAAAAAAAAAATTGTGTATTGTGTTTGTATGTTATTATAATTTTATATTGTATAGTAAACTATATTCGTTGATAAAAAAAAAAAAAAAAAATTGTGATATTTTCTTGTAATGTTTACATTTTTAATTAATTCTGTTGTGATTGTGATTTCTGTATGGGATATTATATGTATTTTGAATTAATTTGAATATATGTGTAAAATTTGTGTATTTTAAAATAATTTAAATACATTGAAATTTGATGTTTTGGGGGAGTAACCCATAAAAATAAAAATAAAAATAAAAATTGTATTTGATTGTATGACATTTAATTCTATAATTTTAAATTGCATATTCACCCATCTTTTCCCCAATAGTTTCATATTTTTCATGAAATGTTTAGATATAATAAATTAACATTGTTTGTTTTACAATAGTTTAAAATAATGTAAGTACTTGGAAATTTGATGTTTTAGAGACATACCATTTAAAAAATTTGTATTGTGTTTGTATGATATTATAATTAGTTCTTGTATGTATTTTGTATGACACTTTATATGTATTTTGAATTAATTTCAACTTAAAATTTGTGTACTTTAAAATAATTAAAATAAGTTGAAATTTGATGTTTTTAAAAAAGAAATTAGATATAATAAATTAGCAGTTTGTGTTTTACAATAGCTAAAAATAATGTAAGTACTTGGAAATTTGATGTTTGAGAGATAAGCATTTAAAAAAAATATATTGTATTTGTATGATATTATATTGTATATTAAACTATATTTGTTTATAAAAAAAATGTGATTTTTCCCTTAAATGATTAAATTTTGAATTTATTGTACTCTCATTTTTGTATGCTATGTTATATGTATTTTGAATTAATTTGAATACAGGGGTATGATTTGTGTATTTTAAAATAATAAAAATACATTGAAATTTGATGTTTTGGGGAGTGACTTGTAAACAAATAAACTGCATTTGATTGCATCACATTTAATTATATAGTGTTAAATTTCATACTCATTTAAGCTTACCCCATAGTTTCCTATTTTCGTGAAATGTTTAGATATAAAAAATTAACACTTTGGGTTTTACAATAGTTTAAATTACTGTAAGTACTTGGAGATTTTATGTTTGAGAGGCATGAACATTTAAAAAATTTGTATTTTGTTTGTATGATATTATAAGTTTATATTGTATATTTCACTTTATTTTTTTATAATAAAAGAAGTGTGAATTTTTATTGAAATGTTTAAATTTTTAATTAATTATGGTGTGAGTTTTGTATGCCATTTTATATGTGTTTTGAATTAATTTGAATACATGTGTGTACAATTTGTGTAGTTTAAAATAATTTAAATGCATTGAAATTTGATGTGTAGGGGAGTGACGTGTAAAAAAGATTAAAATGTATTTGATTGTGAGACATTTAATTCTATAATTTTAAATTGCATATTCAAGGATGATTTCCCCAATGCTTTCCCACTTTTCATGAAATGTTTAGATATAATAAATATATAATTTGATTCTTTTAATTAAAATTATTTGTTTATAGATATTAAGGACCATTGTTTTATCCCCTCATGGAGGTGCATATCAAGAGTACCCATAAGGTTGGGAGGCTTTCTCACCACCCCATTGCTTCATATTTCAATTCAAGAGGGTTGGTTGGGTGGCCAACCCACCCTATTCACCAAACTTGTGAGCATTTCTTATTAAGCTTAAGAGTATGGCAAGTCTTCACTCTTGTCTCTATCAACTGATTTTATGATGTGCTGCATAGTTCCCTCCTAGTAGGTGGTATTATTTGTGGGGACTTTCAACATGCCCAACAAATTTCATGTGGCCACTAGGAATTTATTTTTCCATTTTTCACCTTTTGCCAATGGTTTGGTTTTGTTTGTGCTTTGAACTAGTCTATGTATTAGTAGTTTGGGGCTAGAGATGGCCAATTAATGGGTAACTTTGACTCAGACTTGTAACTTGAAATCGTGGCTTCTTCTAGAGTTGGTTTTCCGCTCCCTCTCTTCAAGTTTGGAGTTAGTGCATTTAACCATCCTTTTGGTGCTCACATTTCTATTGGTCTTGATTTTATTGGATTTAGTGAAGTGTGTAGCACAATGTTTAGGAGTAGTTGGGGTTACCCACTAGTGCTTGTTGGAAATGGCTTGAAGCTTTATCCTACCCAAGGTTTTCCATCTAATCCTTGTTACTATGTTCTAATGTGATCTGCATTTTTTTTCCTTGTGTTGTTAATAACAAGGACAACTACCATAGAATTTTCCCACCAGGTTCCCAATGGAGGAAAGTTATGCGTGACTCCAAAAATCCAAGGGAGGGTTCAATAGTCTCATCAAAACTCGGGTGGTATAAATTTATTTCGTAACCGGATCGAAAGGGGAACACGAGCGGTGCATGGAGAGGCTAGTGCTCCCCCAAAACCATCGCCCAACTTCACATGTAGCCTTCTTCTCTCCAATCACAGTGAAGAAACCTCGTGCCATAGGGTAAATATTCAACGCTTCCCTCAAAAGGGGCTTCCATGTCTTAGAGATACATTTAAGCACATCCACAAGCCATGCCCATAACCCATAAAACATGCAAACCAAACCATTACTTGAAAAATATTTTTCAGAGTCTAAAGCTTCCTCATCTAGAAGAATGTAGAGAGAAAAATTATCTTGCACCACTCGAGGACCACAACTAGACTTCAACATAGAATTGTACGAAAATGAAGAAGAAATAGCCTTATTGCAAGCTGTAACTGCAAAAGAAAAATATTTATTTGCCAAATCACGAGGATTCACCATTGAACTATGTGCAGACAATCCATGCAAATAGAGCAAAGATTGGGCGGCTAGGCTTTTGGGGGAAACCCTAGGCACCACAAGGGATTCGAGAGCTCTTTCCATTTCGAAAGATATATGAATATTATTATAGCCAATATATTCCCTTCCCTAATTAAATTCAATTTTTAATATATTATAATGGTGATTTTTTTTTTATAGTTTATTCTTTGGTGATAAGATTCAAAAATAGTTATTTCATTTTGTTTGTGTGATTTTATATTATATAAAATATATATCAATAAATATAGAGCTCACTTTCTTTGACTTATGTTTTGAGCAACTTCCCTCAACAAGGATTGGAATTTAATGGGCAAAATGTGAGTCACAAGGCATTTTGCCCGTATTTGACGTTCAAACATTTTGCCTAAGTGTTTTTCCTCATGTGTTATAAACTTCACAAAACACATTTTTGATGGTTTATTATTTTCCTAAAACGTTATTAGTAGTCCATACAAATTTGTGTTCCACTTTGGTTGGTGACTGTCACGGTGTCAGGTGTAAAAACCATTTAACAGTTTGGGCTTACGAAGAATGGAAAAATCAATGTTAGGAACTCTTGATGCAATGTAAGTCATGGCTCCATTGGTCATGTAATTTAATTCTTGCAAAGCGAGTTTGACTATCGTGTCGAAGGGTATTTCACATCCATTTATTCACGGAGCATGGATTAAGATTGTAAAGATTAGGCAAGCATTAATGTTGCCTACATGCGTGCCTTTCTCGTGACTGTGACTGAGAATGATATGGAGAGGGATTGCTACATGTTAGTATGGACTATTAGGCTTTGGATAAGGGCTCTCCTCTTTTTTGCATAATATGTGTATATTGTAATTCCACACTATAGTCACCTATGAAATCTAATCTGTGAAAAGGAGTGGAGGAGGCGTAAGGTCATGGTGGAATTGGTCATTGACATCTCTTAAAAGCATCAAAATTTATGTTTGATATGCATATTGACACATTGCGAATTCTACGTATACAACTTTTAGCTCAGAAACTTACGTAGATTCATGTCAAACTCGGGTTTAAATAGGTATTTTTCGATGTGAGATTGTGAGACTTCATGTCTCATGGATTCATATGACATGTATTGTTCTCTGGGGCTTACTGAAAGTTGATGATTGAAAATTTCTTTTAGCTTCAGAAATTGATGGGGTTACAACAAGGTTTGATCGATTGAAACCTTTTATTTATTTGAATGGTGCCACCTTCACAACCATTTGAAATATCAAAATGCTTCTTGTGTTCATTTTCATCAAATACATACATATATATATATATATATATATATAAAGTGGTAGGATTGTTGAGCTAGTTGTACAGGCTAGCAATAGAAGTGCACATATATATATATATAAAGGGGTAGGATTGTTGAGCTAGTTGTACAGGCTAGCAATAGAAGTGCATATTTCTATGATACAAGCACCAATTTTTGATATGAGAGATGGTGTCCACATCCTTTGAAAACAAAACCCTAAATGAATCTTCTAAAATATGATACCTTAACAAGTAAGACTATTTTTACTCAATAATCCTCCGTTTTCAAATGGAATTGTGTTTTTATTAAAAGAAGATTACATGCTCATATGTGAGACACAGGAGAGAGGAGATGGTTTATGTATTATGTATATTAGCTTAGAATTGATTCATCTTACACCGTATATGATTAGAATAGACATTATAAAAACAATATATTATTCTCTCGCTTCTCAATTGTGTGTGTGTGTGTGTATAATTTATATCGTTTTGGGTTTGAAAAAGTAATTGGAGAAAACAATGCTTGGGTTCACATACCTAAATCATTGAGAGGAGAAGCCTCGAAGCATGTAAATTTGCATAGAGATTTTTCTTTTAGGTCCTCCCAACATAAATTAATTATGAGGACGTTTAAAAAATAATTAAGAATCTCAATCCATATATCCTATGCCGAAGCGATTCAGTGAAGGAGAACTCAAACCTTTTCCATGGAAAAGAAAACTCAATTTTCCACATATTTTAATCGAATTAATTGATTATATGTGTAGGACTATAATCATGTAAATATGGAAATTAAAATGACCATACTAATTCTATTTTGCATGATTATCTTTTCGCAATTCTCGTTCAAATGTAGAATGACTAAGAAAGCTTAATTGAGTTCAAAATTATATGTTGTAAAGCTCCTCAAACATATGTGTTGATCTTTTTTGCTAGAAGAGTTGAACTTAAACCACTCTTCCCTTATAAACAAGTATGCAACCATTAGCCCTAATAACTCCAAAGGCCCATAAATCCTAATACCATTAACTAATGATCTTATTAAACACAACGTTGCTAAAGTAATGGTTTCTAATGGTGGACTTCATGGTGAATGGTTGTATACATGTATATAAGGTGGCATATTTTAGTCTAAAATCAGCCATTATCATTCTTTACCTAAGCCAACCCACAACAAATCACTTTAGGTTGTGTATTTGCTTTACTTCTCCTCTACTCTATGTCAATATGGTCTTTAATTTAAAATCAATTAGTCATTCTTATGATTTGTTTTAAGTTTAAAATGATAACAAGAGTGACAAAGTAGGGCCCATTGCATTGTCTTTTCTATGAGAGCGTGTCTATAATGGTTTTGAACAAAACTTATAATCAAGTACTTCTGATATTTACAATTAATTTTAATTTGATTATTAACTTCGTTACTAGAGGAAATGATATAAATATAGATTTTAAAATAGAAAATATGTTATAATTATTAATTATAATGAAACAATAAGAATATAAGAAAAATGTTTTAAGCAAAAAATTGTTGGTGAAGGGTTAATTTGTTTACCAAAGTACCACTTTTGGAGTGCAAAATTTTAAACATAAGGTTGTTTCTCATTTAAAAAAATAAATTAAATTCAAACCCTCCCTTCCACTACTCTTCATGTAGCCCAACCCAAATATTCACCATGAAACAAACCATAAATTTTGACTCGTAAAGAGGAATCCAAATTCAAACCCTCCCTTCCACTAGCGCAACCCAAATATTTACCATGAAACAAACGAGAACTCTCCCAAAAACCAATTACAGTAGTGTTGGAGGTCTCCTGAAATCTCACATAATAAAATCCATTTGTCATGATGCAAAGACGTGTCGCAAAGGATGGCCACCAAGCCATCTCTCTTAATTGCATGGATCGCCCATCCCATACTCATTTCTTTCGTCCATCAACACCTTGATTGGGATTAAAATTCTTTGAAATAAGAAAAATTGATATTTTAGTTATTCATGTGTTTTTGAATTCTTTACATTTATATATAAAACACACACACACATGATTTTTATATACATTTTTCATCATAATGTAATGTTGTAATTTAAGATTAATTGAAATTTTTAACTTGTAACCTTTCATAATATATTTAAATATAATATCTACAAAATTGTAAATTTTGTTTTAATTTGATCGATATTATAGCAATATATTATACACAACAATATAATATTACCTTTCATATATATTATAATCATATAATATTACTTTATGCAAAAACGCTTTATTTAATTTAATTTAAATATATTGAAATTTGATGTTTAATGGATATGAACTTCTCTAAATTTATAGTGGAGTGTGTGATACTTAATTTTCAAATTAAAAGTTGTACAATAGAAAATATATTTTTATTATAATTTGTAGTTTTTAAATTAAACATATATATAAATTTATTTAAAACGAACTATATATAATAAGAGGTAGTTAAATTTTTGGATATATTGAAGTTCATCTAGAACGCGAAGTGTGAGGAGACGCGCAGCTAGGGTTTCCAAGAGTTTCAGTGGTTGCTCCTAATGGAGGGCCACAGAGAAGGGAGCTCCACTCCCTCCTACAAGGACGCCGTTGCGAGGAAAGGCAAGTCCCCACTGGGTAATGTCAGAGGTTCTGTGGAAGAAGAAAAGCGAAATAATGAAAAGGAGACAGATGGGGCCAAGCCCAAAGAAAATGGCAGCACTAAAGATAAGGAGGAAGAAGACAAAAGCCAGGGAACAACGAACAATAAACAAAAAGGACCATGGAGACCCAAAATGGAGATCACTCTTAGAGTAGTGTTAAATGATCTTGCACTGCAGGGGCACAGAGAACATATGGGGACTTACGCTATAATTTGCAAATTCATGGGACTATGGTCCACTGAAAAGGATTTACAGACATGGATCAAGTACCACTAGAAACCCAAAGGAAGCATCGATCTTCTTCTTGGGTCAAAGGGATTTTTCACCGTGGTGTTCACAAACATCAAAGACAAACACAAAATATTCGAAGGAGGAACCTAGTTTTATGCAGCAGCTCGCCTCTATATGCGGCCTTGGATGATGAACTTTGTTCGAGAGCGGGAGACTTTCACTTTGGTACCTGACTGAGTAAGGCTCTATTCACTACCTCTTGATCATTGGCAAACTGAATCGCTTGCTGCCATTGCCAACAAACAAGGTCATTTTGTCAAAGCTTCGGAAGCCACAAGAAGGGGCAAATACACATCTTATGCAAGGATCTGTGTAGAAATGGATCTATGAGAGCCCTTCCGGATGAAGTCATCCTCGAAGTTTTTGACGAGGAATGGGTGCAAACTGTGGACTATGAGCATATCCCTTTCAGATGTCGTAAATGCCACGAACATGGACACTTGTTCGGAGATTGCCCTCTTAGTAGAGCAGGCAACAACGACAAACCTAATGCAATGAAGGACACTGAAAGCTTTCAGAAAGTGGCAAGTAGAGGAAAAGGAGGTAAAAAAGGACCAAAGCAACATCATAATGAGGGTCAAAAGGCGAGTGAGAATAGGTATCAAGCACTGGAAGAGAATGAAGAAATGGCAAATGAAGACCAATCTATGGAGGACGGCCCTAATGAAAAGGAAAAGGAAGAAAACTGCGACCCAACACAAGATATTGGTAATAAGAAAGAAACTATGATGAGTGAAATAGAACTAGAGATGGATTGGGAAATGACCTAGAGTGAAACAGATCTAGAGGACCATGAACTTCAGGAAATTCTAGATAAGGAACACCTAGATTTGGAAGGGTTCTTGATGCAGGGAATCATTGGAGGGATAGATTCACTACCCCAAGAAGACTGCAACAGAACACAACATTTGTTTTTTATGGAAAGCTCAGGAAAGGGGGTTAGATAAAGGAAAAACCATTGACAAGCAGGAGTAGAGAGGTGTAAAAACAATGAAATCAACTCCAGGATTAGCTACTAGAAATGCAGGAAAGAAGAGGGGTAGGGAAAAGCAGAAGGACCTCTTGATGGAGTGTGGAAAGTTAATGATAGACTCGGGTAAGATGAAAGACCTAATGAGTTACTCCTTCAGAAATATTTAATTATGAAGTTCACATCCTGGAATATCGGAGGTCTAGGTAGTAAAAGAAAACAAAGAATGCTTAGTTATAGAATGAAACAAGAAATGCGAGATATGATGTTCATCCACGAAACGAAATGTTCCATTCAGAAATTAAAACTAATTCATATCAAATGGCTCAATAGATTTGAGTTTCTAGAGGTTAAAGCTGAAAACACAGTGGGGGGCATTCTCACTCTTTGGAATCCCCAAAAAGTCAACATAATAGATGGAGAGGCATCTAGAAATTACTTATTAGTGGTCATTCAACGATTGGGGGTTTCGGAAACCTTCCTGGTCACAAATTTTTATGGTCCTCAAAGAATAGATGACAAACACAAATTGCTAGAATCCCTAATTGATCTCAGGAACAGAGAGGCTGGAATTCCTTGGATCATGGGAGGTGATTTTAATATGATCAAATCTCTTTCGAAAAAAAAAAGGAGGTACCAGAGCGCTAAACAAAGACTCCTTAGCATTCCAATCATTCACAAATGATATGAAAATGGTTGATTCAGAATTAAGCAACGACCTTTTTACCTGGAACAACAAAAGAGGAGGGGAGGCACACGTAGCCTCTAAATTAGACAGGTTTATGATATCAGAGGAGCTTATGCTTATAGATAAAGAAATAACAACAAGAGTTCATCCCTTTGGAGGTTCCGATCACTCGCCGATTCAATTGGAAATCAAGGGTATGGTTTCTCTAAGGAATATGCCCTTCAAATTCGAGAATATCTGGCTCTCCCACCTGGACTTCACCAGTAACATTGAAAGATGGTGGTCTGAAGACTTGCAATTCCAGGGATAAAAAATGTGCCTCCTTCATATAAGACTAAAACATATCAAGTTCAGGCTCAAAGAATGGAACAAGAAGGATTTTGGTAACATTTTTGTGAACAAGAAATCTTTGGAAATCAAAATTTATGAACTCAACGAGGAACTAATCGAAGATGGCTTTGACAAATTCAAAAGCGACCAGGCTAATAAACACCATCAAGAATGGGAAAATTTATGCAAACAAGAGGAAATATTTTGGAGGTAAAAGTCTAGAGTTCAATGGCTCAAGGAAGGAGAGCGGAATACAAGGTTTTTCCATAGATCCACTATGGCTAATAGAGCATACAACAGAATCTCTACGATAAAATATGAGAATGGGGAGCTTCAGAACACTCATAAGAATATTGACGCTGCACTTGTTCAGCATTTCCGAAACATCACTCGGGAAAATAATCCAGACAGGGAACAATCCATGAGGGAAATTACAAGGCATATCCTTAAGTTGGTGTCTAGAGAGGACGATTTTAACCTTAATCGACCTGTTACTGAAGAGGAGGTCAGCAAGGTTCTCAAAGACATGCAGAATTGCAAAGCACTAGGCCCAAATGGTTTCAATGTGGATTTTTTTAAAGCTTTTCGGCATATTGTCAAACAGGATATTCTGAATGTGGTGGAGGATTCTAGGGGTAGCAAAACTATCCTGAAAGCCCTCAACACCTCCTTCATCTCCCTGATCCCCAAACAGGGTTCAGCTCAAACTGCAGATAAGTACAGACCCATAACTTTATGTAATGTGGTATACAAGATAATATCCAAGGCAGTGGCCAATAGACTAAAACCTCTCCTTCCTTCTTTAGTGTCAGAGGAACAATCAGGTTATGTGGAGGGTAGACAGATTTTAAATAACATTATTCAAGCCCATGAGGTGGTTCACACGCTTACCAGTAAAAGGCAGGCGGGGATGATCATGCAATTGGATATTGTCAAAGCGTATGACAAGGTGAATTGGATTTACATCAAGAAGGTTCTCACTGCTTTTGGGTTCGACCACAACTAGGTAAGATGGGTCATGGCTCTCGTGACTACTTCCAGCTTCTCAATTTTGGTGAATGGCTCTCCCTCAGAGATCTTCTTTCTTCCTAGAGGCCTTAGGAAGGGAGACCCGCTCTCTCCCTTTCTTTTCATTCTCATGATGGAGGGGCTTGGAAGGTCCATTAAGCATGCCAAGGCAATGGGCAAAATCAAAGGGCTTCAATTATCTGAGAATGGTCAAGCTCTGACTCACCAACAATCTGTAGATGATACCATGCTGCGAGAAATTCCCAAAGTCAATGAAGCTTCAGCCTACAATCAAATCGTGAAGGAATTTGCCATGGCTACAGGTATGGAGGTCAATCTCTCTAAGTCAAAAATCTTCTTCTTAAACATTAACATTGCTATTCAGAGAAATATTTCAAGAATTCCTGGCTTCCAAAGGGATTCCCTCCCCACAAAGAATTTGCGAGTTCCTCTCACAGCCACACCAATGCACAAGAGTATGTAGTGATTAGGTTCAATAGATAGAGTATCCTCGAGGTCTCTGCAAGGTTCATAGTTTATCTTTGTTGTGTTTATTGGGCTTATTAGTTTGAACACACATTGAATTTTTAAACTATGATATAACATAAAAATTATTTTGTTCAAATTTGTGATCGCGAGAAATGATAGGAGGAGTGCGGAGATCTAAGATAACCACTCAATAGAGATGTTGAAAATATCGACAAAGAGACCTAGTGTGTGCAAGATTTGAGAGAAGGAAGACAATGTTCATGTCATATGCATCATAATCTCTTGTTGATATTTTGTAGCCCTCCATAAGAGTATTAAGAATGTAAACATCATTCCCAAGTATGATTGGCGAGGTGTGCTATAAACGAAAGAAAAGATAGCGAGGTGGCTAGTATCCTCCCATTATTCGTTGAATGAATATTGTTTGAGTAATGTTGTGACACAAGTCTTTGTAGGTAGGTGCAAAAAATGCAAGATTGATGGATGTGTGCTATATCTCGACTATTGAAAAGATGCAAAGTTTGTTCAAATTTCTCCAATGCATTAAGTGAATGTTAGATCCTTCACATAGCCTTTGTCCCAACTCTACGAAGACAACATTAAGGAGTTAGGTCACAATCTGTGGAAGAACGTAATGGAGTTTTATTGTGACATTCATAAAGCCGTGTGATTGAGGTTGGGATATGATTTCTTCGGAAATGGCTCCACTCTTGTGGAGAAGAGGGAGGTGCAATTTTTTGCCAATAAAATAATATATTTTAACCCATCGAAAGAATATTATTCTCGGTTTTAGAAAAGCCGGTGATTACCCCCAATACCATAGTTTAGAAATATTGTCTAGGAGAGGCATATAGTTGAGTAATCATGGTATGCATGTGATTTCTTGTATTCCGCCCCAAAAGAAAACTCAAGAACATAAAATAGAGATTACACATTTGTACAAAATCCTTTGAAAGGAGGCATCGGGTCATGGTGCTTGTCTCTTGAGGAAAGAGAATGTGTATCAATGATAAAATCGTTATTGGTGTGGATGCTGTTAGAGTTATTGAAAACAAGTATTATGTTGGAAAGAAGACCAAAATGGATATAGCCTAGCAATCAGTGAGCAATGTAGGAATTAATAACATGCTTCTTTTTTCCAATGTGATTAGGGAATACCATGACCTTTAGTAAAATGCCACCATGTTATACTTCTTTCCATGGAAAAGTATGTGGAAGATGGAAGAAGTGAGAGGAAAAGTATTGCAATGTGATTGATGGATGATTGGAAGGAAAATAAAGGCAGTTATAGCTAGAAAGAGTTGTAGGTATTGGATGTATGCCTTTTATAATATTTTGTTTTCTAAAAGCACGGAGGAAAGGCACAAGGTTATGTATGAAGGTGCCTCTTAAAACATGGTTAGATTATTGGATCAATTGAAGTTTGTTAGCATTTTGAGTGATATTGATAGAGAACAAGTTAGTTTGTGGTAATATTTTTTGGCATTTGTGAAAGAAACATATTGAGCACAATGAACTAATGTGCAAGTGAAAAATTAGTTGGAATTGTCTAGTGTAAGATAAACTTGATGATGCAAACAAATATTCTTAGTATATGCAAGTCTCTAGAAAAAAATAAAATGCACCAATATAATATTAAACTATTCCATTAAACCAACCATTTTATATAGTACATTATATTTCTCAACTTAATAATATTATTAAAAATAAATAACCTAATCCTCTTAAACTTTATCATATTCATGAGCAAATAATAATAATTAAAGAAGAAATTAAAACATTAATATCAAAGCCATATTTTAATTATATATATCCGGAGGTGAAGGGTGATGTTGGTGAATTTTGATTTCAAACTCAACGGCCCCATTTCAAATTTTTATAAAAGCTATGAACCGCCTCACCTGGTGCCAGCCTGTCGGATTCCAAAATCTTTAGGCATACGAAATGAAATCCCTAAAACATAAATAGCCCATCCAATCCTGCGGCATTAGGTAGGGAGGTTGTACAGTTGAAGCGATGCGAGGATGGGCATTCCGTCCTTACGACAGGAAAGGAATGCGTAGAGGAGCCAGGCATGTGGGCGTTGTTTTCTAGCTTCCCTGATTATGCAGGAATGCGTAGAGGAGCCATGCATGTGGGCGTTGTTTTCTAGCTTCCCTGATTATGCCTTTACATTTGGCATTGTTCCATCTGATGCTAACGGTGGAGCTTCACAATCAGCCGACCCATACCAGTGCGTGGAATTTAATTTGTGAGTTGCCCGAGAGAGAAGAAATCAGATTTGTTAGATGTTTTTACCAGTTTTCTAGTTTGTTTTTTTGTTGTTTTTCCAGCATGGCCATGCTTAATTGAATAATTGTTATTGTGTCTGTCTTTCTGGGTTTTTGTTTGTTTTTCTTTTATTTTAGAATTTTTATTTTGGCTTGGTTCTGGTTTTCTCTTTTCAATTTGGGTGGAGAGGGAGAGGAGATGGGATCTAGTTGGTTTGGGTATTTGGGTGGGGAGAGGGAGGAGATTGGATCTAGTTGGTTTGGGTTAGGAGGGAGAGGAGTTTGACTCTAGTTGGTTGGGGTTAGGAGGCAAGAGAATGCTAAAGAGAAAAGAAGAGGACATGGGATCCCACTAGGACAAGGTATGCACCCTTTTACTTTTTATTTGTATTTTAAGATGGTTTTGTAATGGATCATCTGAATTAATTGTGTGTGCGCTTGGATCATTTTATTATCCACATTTGTCTTCCTAATACTCCTTGTTTTGGCTTTGCAACTCCTTGTTTTGGCTTTGTGTTTGCAGTATAAGGATATAATTACGGATTGATATGGGTCTTTTCTATTGCAGGTGAAAATCTAAATTATGGCTTTCCTAATTGATAATTTATTCATAAATAAAACTGTTATATAGTTTTCCCTTGTATTTACACAACTCCATGTAATTCCATGTAAAGATAAACCCAATTTAAAGAATACATGATATCTGATGCTTTGGATTTGTAAGACTGTATTTAAGAGCTGTCAATGTTCTTGGATAGTTACAGGTTTATTTTCTTTTATAATGTTCGTTTTTAATAGAGCAGAGTTATATTTTTCAGCGTGCGTTTGTTTTGCTTTTGCTTTTAGAGAAACCCGGTAAATTTTAAATCAATGAAAACCTTTTAAAAAAATTGGGGTTTATCAGGATTCGTTCAAAGATATGGTCTCACACAACCCCAGTTGGCATAGCTATGGAAACAAATCCTTGCGTGAGGGTAAGCGCTCTTGGTTTCTCCAAGGCAATGCGGCCCTGTTCTGGTTTTTGTTTTGTTCTTGTCTTTGCTGCCCGGTAAGGTAATAGGCTCTTCAATAACTTCCTCTGCTGCCCGGTAAGGTAATAGGCTCTGCAATAACTTCCTCTGCTTCATGCCTCTGCCCCTGCCCACTGCTGCTCACGGTTTTGTCAGAGGGACAACGCTTTCTCTGGGGCAATAGGTCTTGTGATTTGTGCTAATGAGTAGTTTAGGGTAGGCACTTTTATTTTTTCAAAGGTTGAAGCAAAATTGCTGCCTCCTTGTTTGAAATGAATCTCTTAGAAATGGTGTCATACAGGTTTAGCATTCTTTATTCTCTCTTGACCAGTATACTATGAAGATTTTTGTGAGGTAGCCCATACAAGTGGGTTTTCTATTTCTGAACAATTTTGTGGACAATTTTGTGGAGGAGGTAGCTCATATTAGTGTCATTTTTGTGAGTTTAGCC
>APFE031074962.1:0-10518 GCA_000404065.3 Pinus taeda
TAAGTTTGTCCTTATGTAGTCTGCAGTTGATTGAGGTCGCTGCTCAGTGGGAGTAAAATGACTCAAAGTCAATTTGGCTTCTTGTACATCATAGGCAGCCATAAGCCTTTGTTGATTTGATGGAGCCATGTTTAACAGATAATTGTATAGCTTGATTTTGAGTGGCTCACTCCTCCTCTTAGCATCCTTGAAGAAGTCCTTGATGCCTGCAGTTCTGCTTTTATCTTGCCCTGAGGAGCTGACCTCCCCAAGTGCTGTCCTGTCCTGCTCTTGATGCATTGAGCTAGCAGAGGTCTCAAAGCTTTGTATTTCCTCTTCTCCAAATGGATTTAGCCTCTGCCTTTTTTCTGAACCTTTTGTGAGAGGGGTCTCCCTATCCCTTTTCCTACTGATATCCTCCCTTAGAGGGGTTTGGAGGATTGTAGGGTCAACCCTAGAATCTTGTCTAGGAGGAGCCATGCCGGTTGTTTTCTCTTGGGTAGCTGCCTGGCCCTCTCCTTTTTGCTGTTCCTGATCATGTTGATCAGTTCCTTGCTGATTTTGTTGCTGTTGCTCCTGCTGGCCCTGTTGGCCCTGTTGGCCCTCTTGCTGCTGCTCCTGATGGCCCTCTGTTTCTTCCATTACCTTGCCCTTTCCTTTGTCTTGCCCTTGCTTTGAAGCTTGTGCTGCCCCTTCTTGTGTTGCAAATGAGGAAGTTGGCGCTGTTGTATGAGGACTGGGCAGGGTAGGCACCTGAGAAGGACACTCCAAGTCAGCCATTTTCAATAAATGTCTCCTAGCCTTGTCATTTAGTTCTTCTTGGGTCAGGGGTTCTACCAAGGAGTTTTTATGCCATTTTGGCTGGTTTGCATGTCTTGATATGAGGATCATGTTATGATGCTCATAACCGGCGAGTTTGTACTTTATTCTCCTCTTGGATATGAAACCATTGGGGTCATATGGTTTCCAAAGAAAACTTTGTGTTAGGCCCAAACCTTCCAACATTTTCTCTGCCTCCTTCCATCCTTCTCTTCTGTTTAACACAATATGCCCAAGTTGGTTTTTGACCTTAAGTTGTGCCTTCTTGCCCCTTCCTGAAAAATGGACTAGATCTACATAGGCAAACTGTCTGAAATACTCTAGGGCAAAGAGCCTCATAGGCACAAACCAGGGCAGCCTGAATGGTCTTAGCTCACAGCCATATATTCTGATCACTGTGTGATGCTGGTAGAAATACCAGTCCCCTATGCTATAAGCAGTGGATAGTTGCAGTATCCTCTTCATTTCCTCAGTGAGTCTTGGAGGAGGCTCTGTCAAAAGCAGGGACATGGCTGGATGAATAAATAGATCTATGAACTCACAATATGTATAGGGTGAGTAGGCATTGTGATGAAAGATTGAGCTCCAATATACAACCGATCTCGGGTTTCCTGCAGCATCATTTCTCCTGATCTCAAAAGAGAATTTCTCATATTGGTGATAGAGGATAAGATGATAAATGTACGAGGTGTATCTAAACACCCTCTCTCTGGGTAAATGCAGGAACTGCTCATGTATTTTGTCTGAGATGAATGTGGCATAGTTGTAGCAGATAGGGGTCTTTCCAGGGGCAAACATTAACATCATAACTAATACAGTTTCCTCTATAAACTCTATTGATCTATATCCCAGAATTGAGCTTATCATATGGGCCAGGTCTAGTCCAAGTTGATTTAAATATCCATCAAAGATAGGAGGATGCAGTATTGTGTCTGATTTATTAACAAACAGTTGATTAAACCTTAGGATCTCTGCCTCTGTGAGTGTTTTGGTTCCTTTGTTGATTAACTCCAGCAGGGATAAAGGAACCATTTTCTTGTCAGTTTTGAACTGAATCATGTCTCTGATGGCCTGAGGGGTGGTGTAGAATACAACTTCACCCTTGGGATTTACAACAGCTCTCTGTGATGGCTCATATTGACTGGCACAAAGATAAATTAGGTCAGGGAATTGCCTGACCAGAGGCATTTTAAAAGTTGGCAGGGCAGACTCCCAGATGCCTAAGATATCTGTTCCTTCTCTGTGTTTGGTCCTGAACTCATTCAACAATTGAAGGTGAGGAGTGCATCCTTGCCTGGAGTCTTCTGAGATCTGATAATCCAGATCTGCCAGGTCCTGCCAGTCCAACTCTCTCTGAGGAGCATTTAGAGGAGTGACATTGAGTATTTCAGGGGTCTCCATGTTTTATATGTAGTGCCGCTTTTAAAACAGTGAATTCTGATGGAGACCAAGTTTGACAGGGTTGGTGAATTGTCAGGATGACAATGCTAGGCCTTTTAGGAAGGGTTTTCAGTAGCAGGAAGACCTCCTTTATCAGTTTCGGGAGTTATGCATGACTTCACGATTGCGCGAGTCAGGGTAGGTTTTAGCAGAGAAATGCAGATCCCAGAGGTTTTCACCGCTAAATTTTGGTTCTGAACAGTCAAATTGGGCAGAATGCAGTTGGTTTGCCGGTGAAATTTTGGATTTTAATGGTTTTTAAAGTGGTTTTTGCAGAAAATTCACTAAAAACCAGTTCACAGGAGGAGGAGGCCGAAATACCTGGTAAACAGAGGTCTGAACTGCAGAATTTAACTGGTTTTGCGCGCCGGGAGCATTGAAAATGGATGCAGGTTGGCTGGTGGCGCGGGCGTCGTGAAATGCATGCAGAGAGCTTCAACAGTTAATTTCAGAAAATTATGAAAAAAGGCGAAAATTGACGAAAATATGGCTTTTTGGCCTTTTTGGCGCGCTTTATGGATGACGTCAGAATGACGTCATCATGGGGCCTGGGTTGGGTGACGTCATCATGACGTCATCATGGTGACGTGGCAGTCAGCGGTAGGTCCACGAGGCGGTGAGGTGGTGGCCAGGTGGACGAATCAGGAACGAGGCGGGATGAACTGGCGGTGACGTGCATGGCACCGGGGCGCTAACGTGGACGGGACAGGTGTCGCCATATCGGAAGGGGTCCTGTACGTCGGACGGACTGTCAGGCATCGCTCCGATGCAATCATATGATGACGCGTGCCCCTGTGCTGATGCTGGTCTGACGTAAGCGTCTGACAGATATCGGAAGGTATTTGTCAGACACGTAAGGCCTTCCGATATTCATATCAGCCGTGGATCTGGAGGCGGGCGAACGGACGGTCGTCGTACGCCCAAGCTGCGCGGACAGAAACAGCTCCTTTGGTTATCGTGCAGACGTCGGGATTGCCCGAAACCAACCTCCGCCGTAGATCTGGACCTGGCACGATCTGACGGTTCTCGGGCAGGCAACCTGCAAGGACAATAGGGACCAGCGGGCAGGCAATAAACAATAATTTTCCTCTGCAGACGTGGACGGCGGGACCCTCCGGGCGATAAATATTCCTTTTGGTGAATTTTTCAATGGTTTTTCTCGCCAAAGTATTGCTGCCCGCCAAAATTAGAAATATAAGCTATTTAAAGGTTTCATTGAGGTTTTGGGCATTAATATTTCCGAAGGCGGAAACTTTGGAAAAAAGGGGTTTTAAACATATTTTATGAGATATGAAAAGGCAGACTAACCCCCGACCTTAGGATAAAGCGGGGAAGGGTGTTTTTATAAGGTTTTCTGCTCATTGGAGTAATTTTATGGGTTTTTGAAGGTTTCTTAATGTTTTTTCAAGGTTTTCAAGGTTTTTCAGGGCAACATGGCACTTTGGGTAGGGAAACTGGTCTGAGGTGGAGCAAAAAGGTGAGTCATGGGTTCTTGACCTTGACCAGGTGTCAATTCAAGCCCCAGGGATAGAATATTATGGCTATAGTGCCAGGGAGGGGATATTTATGCATTGTGGGGTTTATACACCATGGTGCTTATAATACTAGGGATAAAGGGGTATAGGGAGCTAAGTAGTAGAGTTAGTTGTTAATATGGAGGGAACTTATGAGTGAGGGTTAGCTCAACCAAGTTTTCTTTGAAAATAACTTGAAATTAGGAGTAGTTCAAAATGAAAAGATTTTTGCACAAGAAATGTGGCTTCTCAAAGCCATAAGGATGTAAAACATTTGAATTTCTATGCTTTGTGCAAATTGGGGAAAGGGTGTTAGAAATGAGTGATTTACAAATGAGAAACAAGGGAGTTAGTCATGCTCCAGAGTGCTGCTCTTCCTGTAGATGTTTCAGCAACTTTGATTTTGAAAGAGACACCATTTCTGCAACCCCATCTACCTACCCAACTAGTTTTCCTAGCATTTTTTGTTCCTTCTTGGAGGGTGCACTTGGACTTGCAAACCCTTTGAATGCCTTTTCTTTTATTGGCTTTTTCTCACATTCCCTATCTAATGCAACCCTTATTCCTTCCAAGGTCCCAGATTAGGCAGTTGGGAACCTTTGTTTCTCTACCTATCTATTGATCTGCCAAGATTAAACAGTTTGGACAGATATCATTCTCTATTCTACAACAAGGAAATTGAAAACATGGCATGATCCAGATTAGACTGTTGGACCACCCATCAAAAATTGAAGTTTTTTATCAAACTTTGATACAGACATTGCCTTCTCAGGGAAATATGAGATCCTTTGCATTTGTCAAAGCAGAGCATATTTGGACCTTTGATATCCAATCATGAAATATGAAACCTATTGGTATAGGTATCCAACAGTGGCTCCACATGGGGATGGTTTTTCCCTTGGAAAGACCAAGAACAGCAGGTCAGTGTGCCTGGTTTTTTTTTTTGGCTGCTTCTCTGAAACTTTGGAGTTTTCTTCATCATAAATTCCTCAAATTGCAGACTGGTAAACTAAAACACAACCTGTCTTTCAATTCCATTCTTTATCTGTAATGCCTTTCAGAATGATCTCACTTTCATGCTTCAATAAGAACAATATATACAATACACACAGAATTTATATACATCAAATTATGTACAAAAGCAGGTCAGCTCTGTTCATGGGAGGTAATCCACATAGTGCTTGAGCATCCTGCCATTGACAGGGCCTTCCTCTAAATCACTTTTGTCCAAATCTTGCAGAAAATAGGTGTTGTTTCCCTGCACAGCTTGTATTAAGAATGGTCTCTCCAAAAGGAAGTCAACTTTCCATGCTTTCCTTTGCTCTCTCTTCTTGAATCCCATTTGGCAGGACCTTTCACTATGTTGAAATCTCTGCTTTGGTCTCTAAAATGCTTTTTAGCTTTTTGTAGCACTTGAACTTGTTATACACTTCCTCTAGTTGCTGCAAACATATAATCTGATTTATCCTTCTTTGCATGTCATTGGGCTCAGCTTGAACTCCTGGAGTATCTTCATAGCAGGGATTCAATGATGAAGGAAATGTAGCCATCCAACCATAGACTATTCATAAGGGCTGACCCCAATTGACCTTTTAGTTGTTAATCTGTCTGCCCATAATGCATTTACTAGTTTCTTGTGCCAATTTTTCTTGTTCTCCTCTAATATTTTCTTGATCATATTTATCAAACTTTTGTTTGAGGATTCTGCCAGCCCGTTGCCTTGGGGATAGTATGCTGTAGAGTGGCCCAATGTGATATGAAACTTATGACAGAAATTGACCATTTTTTTAGATCTGAATGCAGCAGCATTATCTGTTATTATTTTTTCAGGGCATCCAAATCTAGCCAGAATGTTTGTCTCCAAAAATTGGATAATGGTAGAGTCATTTGCTTGTCTGCATGGGATTGCTTCAATCCACTTTGTAAAATAATCTGTTGCTGTAAGAATCCACCTGTGCTGGCCTGAAGAGGGGGGATTGATTTCACCAATGAAATCTAAGCCCCATTGCTGAAATGGTTTCTCTGTTGCAATAGGCCTTAGGGGTAAAGGCAACAGCTGTCGTTTTCCTTCAAACACTTGACATTTGTGACATGCAGTGGTAAATTTTTTGACATCAAAAAAAATAGTGGGCCTGTAATATCCAGCTCTCAGTATTTTGTTCACAGTGGATTTCCAGTAAAGATGACCACCACAATCTCCTGCATGAAATTATTCCATGGTCTTGTTGGCTTCACCCTCAATCAGACAATTCAGCAAGATTCCCTCATGGTTTCTCCAAAACAAATTTTCTTCCATGACACAGAATTTTGAGGCTTTCATTTTGACAAACCTACTCTTAGTTCTAGACAGTCCTGGGGGAGCACACAGGTTTTGCAATACATAACAGATATCATAGTACCAAGGGGATTGCTCAAAGGCTACATTGATCTTTGGAGTCGCCAGCTCCTGTTCACTGTCTAGTTGGTTAATGTCCAGGGCTTGGAAGTTTGTTTCAGACATTAGTTTTGCTAAGCCCTGCCCCTTTATGAGTTTGGTAGGCTTTATTTCTATGTCAAATTCCAAAATGTTTGCTATCCACTTACCTCTTCTGTCTTCCAAATTCTCTTGTGTAAGTATATCTTTGACAATTGGGCTTGGTACATAGGCAATTACATGGGAATAAAGGATATAAATCCTGAAGTCTTTGATGGCTTTGACTAACGCATAGGCTTGTTTTTCCATGATTTGATACTTGAGGGGAGCATCTCTTAAGGCTTTGCTAAAGAAGGCTATGGGTTTTTCATTTCCTAGATCATCCTTTTGAAGCAAAACTGCAGCAATTGTATGTTCAGAGGCAAAGGAGAATATGGTGAAATCCCTATCAAACTGTGGGCTAGTTAGGACAGGAGTTTGGGTAAGAGCAAATTTAATGCTCTCAAAGGCTTGTTTAGCATCTACTGTCCATTTAACTTTGGAATCCTTTTTCAACATGTTATTAAGCAATCTGCTAAGTTCAGCCAGATTTGGAATAAATCTTCTTAGAAAGTTGATCTTTCCCAAAAAGGCCTGTAATTCTTTTATGTTCCTGGGATGGGGCATGTGTTGGATAGCCTGGATTCTTTCCGGATCAATTCTGATGCCATCCTTGGAGATAATGTGTCCTAGTAGTTTACCTTCCTCCGTACCAAAAATGGACTTTTTTGGATTCAATGATATCCCAAATTTTCTACATTTTAGAAAGATTTGTCTTAGATGATTTAGGTGTTCTTGGTCTGACTTGGAGAATGGTGTAAGGTCATCCAAATAGATGACTAGGAAATCATGAATTTCTTTGGCAAAAGCAATGTCCATTGCTCTTTGGAATGTGGCTCCTGCATTTTTCAAACCAAATGGCATTTTGACATACTTGAAGGTTCCCCATGGGGTTGTGAATGCAGTTTTGTCCTGATCATCAGGATGGACCAAAATCTGATTGAAGCCTGAAAAGCCATCCAACAAGGAAATCCTTGAGGCCCCTACTACTCTCTGCAAAATGTGGTCCATTTTAGGTAGGGGGTAATTATCTTTCAATGACACCTGATTGAGGTTTCTTAAATCCACACATAGCCTAATTTCACCCGTTTTCTTCCTTGTGGGGACTAGGTTTGAAATCCAATCAGAAAATCTGATTGGTGCTATTATGCCTGCTTTGAACATCTTTTGTACTTCTTGCTCCATTGCTGGGAGAAGCATTGGGTTGATCCTTCTAAGTTTTTGCTTGAAGGGCTTCTGATTTGGCTTGAGTGGGATTGTATGTTGTATAACCGAGGTGTCATAGGACTTAAGGTCCTCATAACTCAATGCAAAGACATCCTGAAATTCTTTAAACAGGTCAATGTATTTGGGCTTTTGGTCAGGAGGTAATGCAACTGATAGTTTTATGATTTTGGGGCTTTGGACTGTCCCTATGTTGTGTTCTTCAATGTTAGTGTTTAAGGGTTCAAATTTTGGTTTATTAGGGACATCATTAGAATCAAACATATCTTCCAATGGAGCTAAACCTATGGGCAGAAGATTGTCCTTTAGCTGTATTATTTCAGTTTCATCCTCAAGTGTCTCTTCATGCTGAATCTGTTGGATCTCTTGAATGTTGTTCTGATTGAAGATTGTAGGATTTAGCATTTGGTAGGCTGTTTTGGGTGACAGTATTTGGCTGTTATTTAAATTTAGTATTTGCGATTGACTTGCTGGCTCAGTATCTATATTGAGACTTGAAAACTCTTCTTGCAGAGTCAAGAAATTGTTGATTTGAGCATCATTGTCAAATACTTGCCAGTCTTTTATGTTATTTGGGACTGATGGTCTGTGTCTTATCTCAGCTGTGAAACGGTAATTGGGGTCAAAGGGCAGCTTGCAAGTACTTGCAAACATGGCTAAGCTGTGAGCATGCAGGTTCTGTGACCTAGGAACTTTAGTGACTTTGAAATCAGCAAAAGACTTAAGCAGCTCATTGGCAACAGTTCTGTATGATCTGAGTCTATTATCTTTGGTAACAAAATTGCCCTTAACTTGCTGGATAACCAAGTCAGAATCCCCTAGGATTGATACTGTTGTAACTTGGAGGGATTTTACCAATTTGAGACCTAGTAGGAGGGCCTCATATTCAGCCATATTATTGGTGCATCTAAAATTTAGTCTATAAGCTCTTCCCTCTGCGTGGCCACCATCCTTATTGTGCACCCATATTCCTGCTCCTGCCCCTAACTTGTTTACTGATCCATCGAATTCTAGGAACCATAAGATTTCTTTTTCTAGGGGTTTTTGAATGAGATCTGTGTGGGATGAATTGGTGATTTGTAGGATGGGCTGATTGATTGGCTTGGTTTGCTTTACATCCTTCTTACTAGGTGAAATTGTTTTGTTTTCTAGAGGGGCCATTGTTTCATTATTCTGTTGCAAAACGGTGGTTTCACAGTCATTTGTTTTGTTGGTATGACTTTTGCCTTTGTTTGATTTAGTTTGTGCTTGGATATCAGGCTCTTCTTGTTCAATTTGATTGGTTTCAATTATATGAGCCTTTTCCTGGGTGTAGCTGCTTGTATTGTCATTGTAAAGGATGTATGAGTCTATGTCAGAGTGGACAGCATAAATGGGAAAGTTTTGAGGCTTCTCTGTACTACTGACCATGTATTTCATTAGTGACTCTCTATACAACCTCTTGGGTTGGCCAAAGACTGTGATAGTAGCATAAGACATGTCTAGTTGGAGAGACCCTTGAAGCTTAGCCCCCCATGATCTTGACAGCAACATCCCATATTTGGGTGGGATATCAGCAACAACTACATCCATTAGGATTGTTTTGTTTGGGTACTGAACTAAGGACACGCATAGGTCTTTTATTAGGCCTAAACACTTGACTTGGCTGGAATCAAATGAAAAAAGGTCTTTGTATGGTCTAGTAATATCCAAATTCAACCTTTCCATTACAGATTTGGGCATTAAGTTGTGAGAAGCACCTGAATCAAACATTGCATTGTGTAAGATTTTGTCATGCACATGCAGGCTGACATAGAAGGGCAAGATTCCTGAGCTAGCTATTTTTCCATCAACCTCTGGGCGGAAAAGCAATTCTGGGGTATCATCCAATACATTGACATTGTCCACGTTATCTTTGTTTTTGCTATGGGTGAGTTGCATAGATCTTTGAATTTGCTGTTTATAGATCTCATTTTTGGCTAATTCTGCCAGAGGTATGGTTATCTTCAGTTTTCCAATCTCAGTTTCCAAATCAAAGGGTTTTTCTAATTGTGTTTTGGTAGTATGGGTGAACTTACTTTTTTTATCTGCCGAGGCTTGTTCCTGATTTTGGGGTTTGTTCTTGTTGATCACCTCCTGAGGCTCTTTGCTTGATTTAGGCTGCTCAACTGATGGAGTAGGTGGATTCAGTGATGTCTTCCACAGTTACCTCATTTAAGGGGGAATCAGTTGTGCTTTTTGGTTCTAGAACTATGGCACCTTTGGGCTGTAATTTATCTTTTGTTTTTTCAGGTTGTGTTACATTTACAGTCCTACTTCTCAACTTGTACTGTTTATGAACCTCATAGACAGCAGTGTCATAGCCTTGTTTGAAATCAAATGATTCTCCTGAACTTGTCTGAAACTGTTTACTATCCTCCTCATCCTGATCTTCCTGACTTAAGAAGACTTGGTGCTTGTTGTCAAGCCCCATTAGGTGGATATGAGTGTCTTCTGCTTGTTCTTCAGATGTGGATGTTTCCGCATAATTTTCTTGAAATGGTGGTCTTATTTCCGGATCAATGTTGGCTTTGCTGCCACCAGGATTTTGGTTCCTCCTAAAGTTTGGAGCTCTGTTAGGATTATTTGGTGGTGCTTCCCATGAGGATTTTCTTTCCACAGATTCTACCCTATCACCTAACCTTTTCATACCAGAAATTATTGCATCTAATTTTTGGTCCAAGGCAGAGGGCTCTTCCTTGAAAACAACCCTCTTTTCTGTTTTAGCCCTATTCCTCTTGGCAATCAAATTTGCTTCAACTGTTACAGCAACTCTCTGAGCTTCTTCAAGGGTTTGAGGGGCTCTTTCTTTCAGTTGGTAGGCCATATCTGGGTCAAACCCATCTGGGAATTTGTATAAGGCTAAATCCGGAGGAGGTCTTAGGTTTTGAGGTATAACATTATAAACATTGTTGAACCTGGCACAATATTCCAAAACAGTCTCTTGGGGACCTCTTCTAATCATGTCATATTCACCAAGTATGTGTAAAGGGTCCTTCTTTTTCTCCCATC